>JAPYZJ010000125.1:0-134976 GCA_030522765.1 Ophioninae sp. B BG-2022a
ATAAAATACTTTTTGGAGTGAAAAGAAATATAAATCGAACATTATAATACAAATCTTTTACTGAGAAAAAGATTTTTATTTAAAAATGGCATAATATGGAAACATCGGTTGTTATTAACAACTGCAACGCGAGGAATACATCAACTGACTTCTCTTTATTATTAATTCCTTTCTCCTATGTTTTTTTAAGGAATGATAAAATAAAGTAGGGCGTATAATTATTTAAATATTTTTTCGAAAGGTCTAAAACTTTGTCTATCGAGGCCATGAATCGGCGATCTCCTTTGGTGAAATTCTGAATAGCCGGTTAGGAAATCCGTGGAAACTATTACCCCGATCCGCAGCCGAGGGGGCAGGCTGTGCGGTTCCCTCATGATAAAAAACTAATAAACAAACCCAAACAAACGTTTCAGGTACTCTGCGGCTGCAATCCCCGATGGGTGCCAACAACCGGTGGAAACGTACCTCCCAATGCGATTCCTGGTGGCGAAAGTGAGGACGGCGAGCCTCTCTTCATCGGTCGCGTCGCTCACGAGGGTACCCTGACCATTGGCAAGGTTCAGCAATCTCACAACGTCCTCTACATACCGTACGGCGGCGGCGAAGTAGCTTTCCCCGAGTACGAGATCCTCGTCAGCGAGTAAACTCGTCCGGAGGCTGCATACAAATCACAGACGAAAAAGAATGATCGGAAGGCAAAAAAGAATAATCAAAAAAGCAAACATACCTCCGCGAGTCGCTTCTGAAGTACCCGATGAATTTCTGCGAGCTTTGGTCCTCCACGGAATTGTTAATCACCCTTTCTGACGAGGAAGGGCTTTTCGTCTTCCAAGGGACAAGGTTACTGGATAATTTTTCTCCCTGCTAGGGAATTTCCAATGTGATTGGAGGGAAGGGGCTTTTAGTCGCAAAAAGTCGTTTTTTTCAAACACCGACCGGTCCAGAACATCTCGTCACCTCCTGAAAAAAAAAAACAAGAGATGATACGCTAGAATCTAATAGCGACGTAAAATATTGCTTCGTTACGATACAATATCGCGCCTTATTGTTCGATGTTAGAGCGAAATGGAGGGATACACAGAGGAGTATATTTTTCATTGCAATTGCATACTTTTTTAACGCACAGCGATTTTGCTTTGGCAGCAAATAAACGCGACAGTGGGAGGATATGAAAGGGCATTGCGAAAGTGGCATTGTTCAGTATCGAAATGTTGCGTAGAATAAATGTTTGAAAAATGCGAATGACGAGACGTTCGTTGATTTTCCTCGATAAACCTATCCTTACTCCCACGTTGTTTATACCATATTCAATTTATTTTAATATTTGTGCTCTTTTTCTTTGAAAGTAAATACATTGTTGCAGTTTAGGGGACTGTTGGTGAATTTTCGTGAGTTTATCGGTGAGATGTTTTAGTGTTCTTATTTCAATTGTTTTTAATAACATTTTGTTTTCATTTATTTCGTTTTATTTTATTTTCTTTTAATTTCATTAACTTTATTACTCCACGCTCAATATTCGGGCAAAAATGTCGAAGCGTGCCTAGTTCGAAACAGTTGATAAATTAAAAGAGCCATGGCAGAAAGTGTTAATTTTTCAAAGTTTCGAGAAACAAAAAATTGCGTCGATAATGAGAACTTGTTATTCCCGGAATTCAATCACTAAAGACCTTACACGTTTGCGAACGTCATTTCAAGAGAGAACGATTTACGTGCTCTAGTTTATGGAAATTATTTTATTCCTTTGCGCACAGTCAAAAAACGGTACAAAACCGTTGTAATGATTACTTATTATACAGTGAACTGGCCTGACAAAGTGTAAAAACACGGAATTTTATTGCCTTAGAATGAGTTTCTGCTTGGTGTTCATAAATTCCATAAATACGAAAAAAACTCCGAAGGTAAGTTACGGACCGATTTGTCGATATTCCCAAATTTTCTCAGTTCGGTAACCTGCCACACGGCGCCACCGACATTTCAGAATGTTACGCTCATAACTCCGTTCGCGACAAAGCGCAAATTGTCAACCTGTCAGTTATGGAGGCCGTGCTGGCACGATCCGTTTTGATACTGAGCTTTATCATCTGAATTTTGTGATTTTCCGAATCCAAACAAGAATCGGGTCGACACTAAGGTTAGGAAGATCGCGACGGGGGTCACGGCGGTTCACGATGGCATCAAACGAGCCGGTGGCGGTCGTCGACGAGGGGATCGTGGAGCCGGGTATCGAGCCCGGAGCCTCGGCCGAGACGATGCTCGTGACGACTGACAGTTTCGAAGAATACGAGCAGGAGATGAGCAGCAGTATAGACGACAGACAAATGAAGGAGAGCACCGGAAGTACGATATCGGAGATACAAGAAGACGCGAGGAACACCCCCGCGATAAGCCCGACTAGCCCCTCCGCTCTCAAACAAACCAACTCCCTCGAGGATTCCGAGCTGGTACGTCACTTAACCTCACTTTTCTTCGTATTTCATTGCATCCGCGTTCCACTGAGGCTTTTGCCCTCCCGGATGTCAGATTCCGCCACTTCCGGTTTTCTCCGAGAGGGCGTGCAAGAAATGCCATCAATCTGTCCTTTACAACGACTAAAAAAAGGTTGGTTATCAGGACGAAGCAACGCACCACCTGTCGTTGAACAGTCTTGAGACAGATCCACTCCGATGCAAGAAGTGGCTGGCGCAACGGAAGCACATCTTCGTCCTTTCGCAGGCTGGAAAGCCTGTCTACTCCAGACACAGTCCAGAAGACAAACTCGTCACTGTTATGGGTGTCATGCAGGCGCTCGTTTCCTTCGTTCAAGCCGGCAACGATATGATCAGATCCATACACGCTGGCGACACCAACTTTATCTTTGTCCTAAAAACGCCGCTCATCCTGGTTGCTGTCTCCAAAACGCTTGAAAGCGTTCCCCAGCTCGTTCTACAGCTGACGTACGTTTTCACTTCCGCATCGAGAACTCCGGGACTCTCTCTTCTCTCTGTTTTGCTATACTCTCCGTCGGATCCTCATAGTCTCGTTTCTCTGTTCCAGCTATGTATATAATCAAATACTGTTTGTTCTGACGCAGTCACAGTTGACGCGGGTTTACGAGCAGCGACGGAATTTCGATCTCAGAAGACTGCTGAGCGGTAGCGAAAGACTTATAGATCATTTGTTGAACTTTATGGACAGAGAGCCAGCTTTTTTCCTAGGTGCTGTCAAGTGTTTGCCATTAGCGCCCGCCATGAGAGACTCTATCACACAGACGATCGTTCAAACGTGCGGCAAAATTAAGGTAATGGGAAAGATGGACATATAGAGTGCAGGAGAGACGAAATGTTCTTTCGCATTCACTTGTCCTCGATGATTGACCACAGTGTGGAATCTTCATATTCAAAATTGATGCGTATGAAAAATGGATTAAGCGCCAAGTTCGTGTAAATAATCTCAAGTCATTTCGTCTCGTGATCTCGCAGAATCCTCTCGATACTTTCTCGCTGAACAATTTCATGTATTTTTTTCCTTTGTTTGGCTGGCAGAACTTAGTTTTCGCGATACTCTTAGCCAATAATCAACTGGTCACGCTGGTCAGAATGAAGAAGTTCTTTATACACCCGGCCGATCTGCATCTCATACAAAATTTGGTGGACAGCTCTGAATCATTCAAAGCAGCCGAAGGCTGGACCCCCATTTGTCTACCGAAGTTCGATGCCAACGGGTTTATGCACGCCCATGTTTCCTACTTGGCGGAGGACTGTCAAGCTTGCTTGTTGTTACTTACGGTCGACAGGGATGTCTTCACGACCCTCTCCGAAGCGAAGCAAGTACGTTCATCATCCACGTTCGTGAATCGCAATATTCGGAAATGTACTCAGCAAAAAAAAGAAACGTATTCACGATAATTAGTCGATCGGGGTGTAATTGACCGATCGTGGATACGGATTAATGAAAAAAGGCTTCAATCGGGTAACGGGTAATATCCAAAATCCACGATTAGTTTTCCAGAAATTAAGACTGGCAAAAGCTCTTGCTAGTAAGAGTCATAAAGTTCTTAAAGAACTTTATTAAAGTTCTTTAAGAACAGCTAGTTGTTACCAGAATACCCAAACAATCATTAGTTGTTACTGAACTATTCGCAACCAGTTTCTTCTACTAAAACTGGAAGTTACCCGTTTCTTGCTTAAAACCATTTTCTATCGTAACACCATATATATAACATACACCCGTTTTTTCTGTGCGACAGAAAATCGTCGAAAAATTGCGGCGTACGAATTGTCTCGAGGCGATAAACGAGTCGATGAACAGAGTGTCAGTGACGACTGCCGAGATTGGTCTTCCCCAAATGCGTCACTTGTTGTACAAGTGTCGCAGTACTGCACAATTCTGGAGTCCTGGCTTCCAGGCACCCTACACGAAGGACAAAGAGATCGAACGGTAACGAATTCATCGAATCGTACTTTAATCATTTTTAATGAAAAAGAGAAGAAAAACTCAATTGTATTTCAAGATTAACATTGAACACAAACAAAAAAATCGTCGATTTCAGATTGCTTGGACTGTATCAATGTCTGCATCACAGATTGCACGCACCTAGTAGGCCACTCAAACTGATATTCCAGCAGTTGGATAGGGAAACGATGCTCGCATGGGTAGGCAGTCTTCTCGTATTTCCATTCCTTAAGGTCGCTTTGTGAGGTTATATCGATTTTCTACATGTCTTTAGAGTCAGAATTTCGACATAACCTTACAAATTTTCGAAATCCGTTCATTCATCAGCGGTTAAGTTTTAATTGAAATAGATCGATCATCGGTCTCTGTAGAATTTATAGGCGCATAGATCGATGCTTTTTATTCAATAATGATAGCAGTTTCATCCTTAAGAAATCGTCGTTTGAATCATTTCGACTGCTTCTCTAGTACTCAATGTGACATCCCAGACTAAGACTACTACTTCGCCTTTAATCTCACATTTGATACAACGAAAATATAGAAATCCACCACTGCTAGATTGAACGATCTTTTTGGGCCGGAACTCTCACGAAATCTGTCTTTTCAGGTGACCAAAGGGTTCGAATTGTACGTGACGTTTGAGCCCCTCGTAACGAAGCCAGCCGCCATCGACGCGGTGGGAATACTCCTGAAGTGGATCAAGAAGGAAGAGGAGAGACTGTTTATTCTGAATTCGCCGACTTTCTAACCTATCTCGACGAATACGAAAATAATCAATAGCAACAAGCCTGGGAGGGAAGATATTTTTTAACCGTACTTCGTGCGTAGGAGAATCGAGTGTGCACTCATGCAGTTTTCGACGATAATATCATGGGGAAAAACGCTCTTTGAATTCACACTTTGCTCATTTCTATAGCGTTAAACCAGAGTGTAAAGTCGAAGTTGACGAAAAGAAAAAAGGAACATCGAGGGTCTCGGCGATTATGTACATATGAGAAACAATGGGGGAAAAAAAGCAGCATTTATAAAGAGCTGATTATGCGAGATTTTCGTGGTTGGGCAAAAGCGCTTATGTTTTTTTTTCTGTACATACCAATAATTGAGAATAGTTCTGTTTATTCGGTCAAAAAAGAGAAAAGGAAAACAAGTTTTTCGCAACGCCGGAAGTGCGAATGAACGGACACGGAAAACAATTCCTTGTTGCGTTGTTGATTAAAAAAGAGAGAGGAACTAAAAAAAAATGTTATTATTTTGGCTCAATGGCGATTACGATCGCGATCTCTTCGCCGATCGCGATCACGATCCCTCTCCCTTTCACGATCCCGCTCGTCCCTCCTTCCGTAACGATCCTTGTCTCTCTCTTTGTCCTTGTGCGAAGACACGTGACCTTTCGGCGATTTACTGCGCTTCCGGTCTCTCCGATCACGCTCGCGACTCCGCGATCGAATTTTCTCGCGATCGGATTTCTTCTCTGTTCTGGAGTGCCTCTTCTCGCGCTCGCGATGACGCTCGCTGCGATCGCGCTCGTAATCGTCCGGCCTCTTGCTGCTACGAGTCTCCTCCTTTATCAGTGGCAAATCTTCGTCCTCCGAACTCTCCATTCCCTCGTCCATGTCGTCCTCCAACGCTGATATCTTCGCTTCTGCAATGCGAGACAATTTTCGGTTGAATATTTGATGTCCGAAGGCAGGTTTTAGAATGTTGGATTTTTAGTGATTTCGTGTGTATTTTGATGATCGGCTGATCATTCGTCCATTTTGATCATTCATCTAGTACTATATTTTGGATATTGATCGATCGATCTATTTTGATCACTAGCCGTTGGAATAATGTCTGCGAGGTGATAAATCGAAGAAACATACCTAACTCGTTGTTCTCTTCCAGCACGTGCCTCTTTTGTATCCTTGGCAAAATGACGTCACAGCTACGCTCCTCTCTAAGCAAATTGTCAATGAACTCATCCATGTGAATGAGCTCGTACTGCCCCTGCTTGTTCTGGTGGCGCAACTTTCTGTTGTCGTTAAACAGTGGCTCCAGATACTTGTAACAATCGAGCGACGTGCCTGTCAGTCTCATGTACAGCGCACCCAAGGCTCGTACGTACTTGAATTCTTCGTTCTTTATGAATTCTACGATTATGTCCTTCTCAGGCTGAATTTGCAGCATTTTCAGTATTAGACAGAGAAACGGCGTGGGCTTTACATTGCCGCCGAATACGCCACCTATGAACCTGTGCGACCAAAGGAAAAGCGGTGCTTTGGGTTTTTTATGTTTTTTTCGAATTGTGGAGAAGATTAATTAGATCTGAGGAACTTTTAGATCAAGAGCCAAAAAGACGGCACATCTTTGCTGCCTGGCAAATATTTAACGGATAAATATTTTTTTGCTGATGATGAGGGCCGTTCGGAGGTTAGGTGCGGTTAGAAATCCAAACTCAAATTTTTGCTTTCCGTTGAATACTTCGCAAGAGTGATGTTTATATTTTATGACAGGCGATTCGCGTTGAGGTTAGATGAAGTTATAAACATGAATTTATGCATCTCGTTAAATACTTTGCGAAAGAAATGTCATTGTTTATTGTAGGGATTCTGTTTTGAGGTTAGAAAACGTCACTTACCTGAGCTCCATTGCTTTGTCAACCAACAATTCGGCCGTCAGGGCGAAACATTCTTCCTTCCAATACTTTGAATCATAAATTCGCGATCGTATAATTTTTTCCACCAAATATTGTGGGTTCGTGCCGCGAATTGATTTGGCATCTTTGACCGTGCGATTGGCCATTTTTCAGAGCTTTTCTCGCTTTGGAACCACAACTGGAAGTCGCTTCCGAAATATTTGTTCCCTTCTATTTATGTTATGTCCACATTTCGCGACGCGGAAGCTCTTCGGAATATTTCTGTGTTTTCTAACCTCTACTACTGAAAAATTAACTCAAGTTGAAACATTCCTCTTTCGAGTTTGCGTATCAAAATGTTTTTCAAAATACAATGTGCATGATTATGTGTGCGATGAAACGTGCGTTCTCTCATCCTTGTTTCTCTCACTATCATGTTATGCCGGCCACCGTCGCCTCAAGCGGCGAGAATCGGAACAAAAACAAAGCGGGAATACAAAATTTCGTATCTCAACCTCTTTAGCGCACAAAAAATGTCTACACAAAATAATGTTTCTTTTCCTGTCAATATTGTTACTGCACGATAAATATTCTATTTCAAAAAAACAAATACATAACTTGATTGTTTGATTAATATTTATATTTACCGGGAAGCCAACAATTTTGTCTTTTTCCAAATCGTAATAATTTCTTTTCGATCTTTCTTCAAATGCATAAATCAGGCCGTCAAGCCTGATTCAATTAAATCAGGCTTGACGTGAATTGAAGTGAATTTCTTATCTGCCGAACAAAATCCGAAAGAATTGCACAAATTTCTGCTGAGGATGAGTGCATATCGCGTGCAAGCGATTTGTACTCGAGACGAAGAACATCTGTGATTAGACACATAGCAGAGTCGCTGGTATAGATTTTTCAATTATGGAAAGAACAAATTATAAAAAGCGTGCAAACGGAAGTAACTTGGCATAAACTTGATATTTATATTTATATTTATATACATTTTTGTCAATTTGGTGTTTAAATAAAGCGGTACGCTGGTCAAATAAGGACTAAAGTAATCCTAATTTTCAGTCACTAGGCTAACCCCTTAAACGTTTAGATTAAATAAATAAAAAATTGAATTTATCCTTCATACAGAAAACCAAAACAAATGCCATTCTCCGCCATGTCGTCATTTCAATGAAGAAATGGTGGAGAAATTGGATTTCGAAATTTTTCACATAAATTTCTCAAAAGTGTACACCACAGCTCAAAATCTTATCGACTGTCAAAAAAGTCAGTTCAGCGATTTTATCACTTGCAGTGTATTGTCCGTTTTTACCGATTGCGCTCGCATCCTTCCAAAGTATCTCTGTCTATATGCATAAAGCATAAAATCTTATTTTGTAAATTTCATTCATCAACGATTTATTTGCCACAAGTTATTTTTTACTGTGCATAGTTTTGTCGGCCAGAGAATAATGTTGAAAAATACTGCCTATTGACAATCTAAGCAATTTTAGCTTGTCAACAATCGACAAATTATAGTACCCGTTTATCGCGCCACCTGTCGCATCTGTTACGAGAAAAAAAACATTCAAAAGCAATTAAAACAATAATTCAATAATCACTGCCACTCATATTAAATGAAAACAAATATAATACAAACACAAATTAGGGCATTGTCCAATTTCTTATCGAAATTCGTTTGAGCTGCAAGAGACCGGACATTTTAGCAAACGTCGGTTCCTAACCTCAAAACGTTTCGCCGGCTGTCTCGCTGTAGTCGTTATGTTTTAATTTATCATTGTCTGACGAAAGTTGTTAATACGAACAATTGAAATGGACATTGTTCCAGGAACCGCCTCGCTTCTTGAAGAGCTTGATAGTACGTGGTTTTTCTTAATTCGTAGCTCTACGAGATGAAACAGTGGTGCTTGTTGACAGTGTCTTTCAAAAGAATATTTATGTCAAACGTTAAAACACATTCTAACGTGACTATAATTGGTAACCGTTTTACTTGGTAGTGCTAAATACTTTGTAGTTCTGCAGAATACGTTTTATCAATGAAGAAAGATTGGTCCTTCACATACCACGTTTTTTCGGTGTATCGTTTCTGATAACGTCTTTCTTCATTCACCCGTTTCGATATAGAAAAACTCATGGTTCTGCTAAGAGACGGCAGAACACTCATCGGATATCTGAGGAGCGTAGACCAATTCGCCAACCTGGTTCTTCATCATACAATTGAAAGGATTCATGTAGGCAAGGAATATGGCGATATTCCAAGAGGTGTAATCATCGTCCGTGGTGAAAATGTTGTACTTCTAGGTGAAATTGTAAGTATACACTGTTTACTCTATAACTCAGCGGTTCCCGAATTCTTTTGGCTACGTAAGGGTTCGGCGGAACACCTTTTGGGAACCGCTGCTATAACTCATTTGATGACGACAATCTGAAGATCCTATGGTTCCGCGGAGTTCAGTATAAAAATAATTATTGCATTGATCGTTAAAATCGAACGTGAAGCAACACCGAGATTTTTGCGTGAAGTAACAAAAACCAATAGAGAAATATCTAAAACGAAACTTTCAGTTTAAAAAAAAGCTATGTTTTCAGAAAGGTTTAAAAAAAGTATCAAACCGCCATGTACAAATGATTCTTGACAATCGTTTCAGTATCTTTACAATCCTGAAATTGTGCAAAATTGGGTGAACTTGAAGAAAATCGATTCCAAAGTATTTGATAGAAAATTACTTTTAAAGTTTCTTCATCAGATCTCAATGTAATATGATGTTAGGGCTTAAGCGAACGACTCAACAATGTTTTCAGGACAGGGACAAGGAGAAGGATCTTCCGTTGTCCGAGGTTTCGGTAGATGATATATTGGATGCCCAGAGGCGAGAGCAAGAGCTGAAGCAGGATCAAGAGCGACTGATGAACAAAGCCCTCAAAGAACGAGGGCTCTCGTACATTCCGGACCTTGGCCACGACGATATGTTTTGACCCAAGCCGATGAAGTCGTCATCCTCACTTACCCGACCAACTCGATCACGCAATTCGGAACGAGTGTAACAACAATATATCTGCAATTAGCGAATCGTTTGTATCATTGTTGAAACGCAATTCAGCTTGACAC
Source organism: Ophioninae sp. B BG-2022a (assembly GCA_030522765.1). NCBI lineage: Eukaryota > Metazoa > Arthropoda > Insecta > Hymenoptera > Ichneumonidae > Ophioninae sp. B BG-2022a. The sequence continues at coordinate 10,164 of JAPYZJ010000125.1, forward strand.
TGTTTCTCGCATTTGCGAGGCAACAGGGACGTGCGTAAATCGCTTCATCGAATTTGCTCCCGTCAAAGATTCACAAAAAAAAAAAAAACGTACGCGGCCGTGTGCTCAGATAAGGGGAGAAGCCTCGACGTTTTTTGAAAATCTCGCAAGATATATCGTGTTCTTCAGCGAATGTAAATATCTACGTTTTTGTACATTTCGATGATAATAATAATTTTTTCCTAAAAGATTGCTGTGAAATAGCAAAATGTTGTTTCTTCTTTATCGAGCTTTCCGGTGCCGTAAAAAATGAGAAAAAGCGCATCTAGGGGTGCATCGATCTTTTCGCTGCAGAGGTAAACGGATGAGGCTACTGTGCGAGCAACCACAACACAAGAGTTATCAATTTTTTTCGTTTTACATAAATTCGTAAAACGATCTGCACACTAATTACTTCTATTGAGACTCTATTTTCGCAAGTGGAACAAAAAATATGTATATTGAGAAGGCTCCGCATAATAATGTTACAGCGTCGTATCAGTGTTATCGATCCATACGTTTGACGAATAAAAAATCATGATAGTAATAATCAGAGCGTTAATTTCCAATGAGCGAAAGACGTTTGTCCCTACAGATCGCTGGGAGCTGCTAACTCGCATCCAGGTACAGGAATAATATTATGAAAAAGTATAAATCTTGTATTATCGTCTTATACACGCGTACATTTTTACTTACATATTAAGTAAACCGTTTCTGGATCACGGTATGAACGTCAATCGAGCCATGTTTGCTTCAACATAGTTCAACCGTACAATTAGTTTCGCATTTGTCATGGATCTTCGAACGATTCGATACGTCAAGTGATATCAATGAGTTCTATGTAAAATGCAAGAATTGCGATACGGAAGAAACCTCGATTATTTGCAATTTCACGAAACAGTTGGCTGCATTAAATCAATCAATAAACATAACCACGTCTACTCCTTTGCACAAATCACATAATATCTCATTTAAAACGACGAATCGGCATACAATTGGTGTCGGTTGATGACTTTTGTCGTTTGGTATTCAAAAACCATCTTCCGTATAAAATCGCGCTCGGAGGAAAAAAAGAAAAAAGTATAAGCGGTTGTTTCATGATTTCTCCTTAGAACGAAGTTTCTTGAACGTTTTCCTTGACTTTCACGGAATTGAGGGTAGACTCGCTGAGCTGTTTATGCTTTAGCGTATACTTTTGCCTGAGCTCTTCCACCCTGATCTTGCTTTTGATCGATTTTTTCGAATCGTGGCGTTGTAGGCTCGTGCCCCGTTTTCTCGGCGACATTACCATTTCCTCGATCTTTTCCGCCGAATTATTAGCACTGTTTGTACTGCCAGAAGCAATACCGGAAGTGTCGGAGCCCGGGTTGTTGCCGTCCAAACAGTACAAAAGACTGTCGGAAAGACCCTCCTCGTTTAGGATATTCAAATCGGACTCGGATTGATCGAAATCGCCTGTACGGGACGTAAAGCTCAGATCTACTGGACTCGCGGTCAATACACTTCTGGACAGTAAATATTCTCTAAACGTGCTCGTGATCGATAACGAGCTGCGTTGCATCGTCGTTCCACAATCCTCGTCCGACGACGCCACCAAATTTTTATCCCTTTCCGTTCTCTCGCAAAACGGAAAGTTCTCTTTGTTCTCGCGAATGTAAGTTTTTGGTTTTTTTATCATCTCATGGCTAATCACTTCCTGGACCGTACCGTCCGGTTTGTGCGATTCCTCGAGTATCGATTCGCAATTCTTTCGAATTATCGGCTCAGCGCTGCTCGAGACGCGCGCCTGATTTACACCCGTACCGTTCGGGGCCCAGCTATTGTCGAGCGGAGCAAGATTGCAGAGATTCGAGCCGGAAACCATCATCACTGGCTTACGAGAGCGAGGGGTCATCATCGTTTCCTACAAAAAGCGCAGATGCGATATTAATATTATGAAATCAACGAAAATTCACAAATTCGACATCTATCGGATATATATCCGGATTTGGTAAGAAAAATTTCCGTATATCTGACAGCCTCGAGTAATGTTCCCGTTTAGTTTCTGATTCCTTATCCTCAGCTGTGGAAAAACACCTATCGGGTTACTAAAAGATGAACGTTGTTTCGTTTTACTCACAATGTGATCTAGACCGTCCTCTGTACTGTACAGTTTAATTGGGTTTTGTCTTGAAGGTTTTATCCATTATTCAATTTTATATTACAAATAAATCGGTGAAATGTTGAACTATTTGCGATTTTTAATACAAGATGGTGATTGATGGAAGTCTCGAGTTTACGTAAATTCACAAAGAGTATCGAACGCATCAAAATTAATATACAGTAATTAAGATAATTGACATATTATTAATGATCAAATAATAACAAATATGTTTTTCTTGCATAGAGAAATTAGACGATTTGATCGAGCTTCGTCCGATCTTTTAAAAGAAGCACAATGTTAATCGACACATAAACAGAACAGATGCATTTTTAGAGATATCGGATACGGATAAACGAAAGCACAGTAGTACCTGCATAGCTTTGGTCATCTTAGTCGTGCTTTGGGTGATCGGGCTCATGCTCTTGTCGCTTTTCGTAATTAAGGGCGTAAGCATACACTCTCCGTTGGTCAAGTTCCTTCTGAGTAGATCCGAGGGTGTCGAAGTGTGGGCCGCATAAACCTGCCAAAATTTGTTCTTGATGATCGGCGAAGGCTGTACCGCCGCATCGTTTTTTCTTCCATTCGGCGAATCGGTCGTCGTCACAGGAGTTTCCTCTCGAATCTCGATCTTCTCGTCTTCCTCCTTTTCGTCACATTTGCTCGGCGTAAAGACAACCTCAATGTTCGGTCTTTTCCAGAGACCAACGAAAGTCGGATATGAAATTGGCCTCGTGAGATCGTTGCTCGGTTCGTTGGCCACATTGAGAACGTTGCAGGTTGAGTACAAGTCGGGAGGTTCGCTCTTGTGTCGAGACAACCGATTATGCATCATTTCACTCCCACTTTTCGTTTTCGGCTCTGAATTGATGAAAAATTTCGAATTCGAGGCCACGGATACGTTGGAATCGTTCATGCCCGAGTATTTGCGCGATCTCGGCAATATCCGTCCAGTTTTCGTCAAGACGTCTTTCTTCTTCTCATATATTTCTTTGTGCGGTCCATCGCGAATCTTTTGGCTATTTAACAGCTGAAGGCTGTTCTTCGATTTGTAGGATTCCAGGATAGAAGCGTCCAGGCTTCCGGTACTGTTGCTCATACGTTTGATCTCCACTAGATTGTCCGCTTCCAAAGAATTGTCGTAGCTGTCGGTGCTGAGTTCATCGTCCGACTTGCTGAACAACGCTTTGGACGACAGCTCGGATTTGTCTATTCCAGTCCCCTCGAATCGTGACTTTTAGCGTGCAACAAGCGTTAGTCGAATTAGTTACGCCTTACGAGCATTCAACACGTGCATTTCATTGATCAGTATTGGAAAGCTCATTCAGGTGAAAAGCTCTTTTAGAAGAGCTGAAAATCGATCGTCGAACGAGGATCGTATGCAATTGCGTATCGTCAAATGATTTTCGAGCGATTCCATTATTTTCACATGAACATTAGAGGACACGTTTGACGGTTAGCGAGAGAGAAGATGGAAGAAGCTTTGAACAAATCAAAGGTATTCTTACCGTTGATAACATATTTTCTTCGCTGCTCGATCTACTGATGTTGGATCCTAAATGGATGTCGACCAGCTTCTTATGACCCAACAGTTTCTTCTGGAAAATGTGCTTCTTTATCGAATCACCGAGACTCTTGCCCCGGTATTGCTTTACGTGCCTGGGTGTGCCTTGGCCATTCTCCTTGTTGAATTGTTTCACGAGCCTCCGTTTTTTCGCGGACTCGGGCATCGCTTGTATATGCGCGTACAACTGAGCCAGCGCGGCTTGAGTGTCCTGCGTTGAATTCGCTTTTGCCGTCAATTGATGATCCACGAAACTGAACACCGTGTGTGCCGTGCTCGTCGCGTCTGACATCGATTCGTTGAGCTAAAAATGAACAAACGAGATCCAAATGTTCCGATTAACCTCAAACCAATTCGTAGCGAACCGCAGTATGAATATTATCAGAAAGAAGGAAACAGGACCAGGGGATTAAATGTCCTTGAACTCACATCGTTCTTTTTGGGACTGAGCAATTTTCTCTCTTGATCGACCCAATAGGCTCTGATGTCGGTCGCTAATTTCGGCGGTATCTCGAACAATTCAACGCCTTTTCTAATCATAAAAGCAACGAGTCCCGAGAGATGTTGCGAATTTACGTGCAATGCCTCCGGTGATAATTTCCGTGGACACATGAGATGCGGCGTGAATAGAGTTGCCAGAGTATCACAGTTCATTTTGTTGCTGCTCTCGAATGCAGCTGTTTTGTTCAATAGGTTGAGCAGGTGACGCAGCAATGTTCGATTGAACGGAGGCAATAGTAGCAACAGCAGCTGAAGGGCACTCAGAAGGCGCGCAGAGTCGCTAGTGCTCGCATCGACTGTACAAAGTTCTGCAATCAAGATTATTCATGGTTCGATATACTCGATGCTTCGAAAACGAGCAGAGGAAACTCATCTTCGCACAGAAGGTAATCGGAAGAAAAATTGATTATTCCGAAATGAGCTGGAAAAGCTCACCAGCTATTTGGCAGTGCGCGGGATAATGCAACTCCGTCAATAGAGGCTCCGGTAACTCCGCTAAAAAGGTCTTCAACACAGAGGCGCAGTCGTGAACGCTGTACGGCCCGTCTTCCAAGTTTAGAGATTGGCCCTGGTATAGGGCAACTTTTAGATCCTGTTGCCTCGTCAATTTTCCAGTTCTTCTGAATATTCCTTCTTGCGTAATACCTTCAAAAATACGAGAATAAACAATTGAACGATTTTTCCGCTAAGTAAAGTATAACGGTTGCGTCAAGATACTCACATTCCTCCTTCGACAGATATTCCATCAACTGCTTCACTCGACTTATTCCTTCCGGTGTCAGAGCAGCATTGTCGCTGCTTCTTTGCAGATTCATCGAAGACTTTGGCTTTTTTGAAAAACTTAGCAGGCCCCATTTCTTTAGTTTTGCTTTTTCCGTAGTACAGTCGTTTCTGAAAGAAAAATGGTAAATTGAGCGAACGAATGAGCTTGGAGCTTCGCAAAGTTAAGGCATGAGTTTGTATTCACAAATTTGCACTTTTTAGCAAAATTGTGTAAACGGAAAATACATTCCTGCCGTGTCTTTGTAATATATGTTCTGTTATTTGCTTATGGTATAGAAGTTTGCAGACCTGCAGTGTAAGCACATCGCTATTTTACTGTGCTTTGAATGGGACAAAGATGATGAAAATTATGAGGTTGAAGTTCGCAACATTGCGAGGCAACGAAAATCATTATTTTTTAATTTCTCCATTTCTTTTTTAATATAATCGTAATTAAAATACCTCAATAATTATACAAATCTTTATTGTGATCACGTAGAATTTAAATAGAAAAAAAATATATCGCCAGATAATAGATTTAAGGAAATAAAAAAATGAGAAAATAAATTTTGTTGCGTCGCAACGATGCGAACTTCAAGTCCATTGAAAGTTTGCAAATGCCTATTCTTCCAGAAGCAGATCATGGCCATTTATAAATTAAATTTGTACACAAAGTCCCAATTAAATTTAAAAAAATTACGATTTCCTGTTGGTCCAATTCCAGTGTGAAGAAACTGAATGTTTAGACAAAGTTAACCAATGATAGTGCTATTCCGATTCCAAACTTGTAGAAGTTCAGATCAACTTCTCTGATGAGTGAAGAATGATCTATATAATGAACTTCAGGAAAAACGATAGTATATGGGTTGCAATCACGTGCTCGAGGTACAGAGAGAAATTGCTCGGAAGGGTCTAGGGACAAAGGATACAGAGGTTATTCGCGTTATTTACGCGATCGAAGGTTTGACTACGTTGGATTAATTCTGCTGAAAGCAGAAGCATCTGTGCGACGTATCGACGAGTGACGCGAATGTTTGAAATAAAAAAAATGTACTTACTCCTCGGTATTGAGGTCCAATTCGAAGGAGAGATGCATTTTGACAAGAGTCAAAAATTGTTCCTGATTGACTTTCCGCATTCTTGCGGCGAGTTTACCGTCCACGCCCTCGTTGAAATCGTCCATCTTCATGTCTTTTCTCTGTATACTTTCGCACACACTCGATTGGCATAGAAATTTAAATTAAACGTCCAACATAATTCAAATCGACTCTCTATTCCGAGAGAGCACGATGCTCTCATACGCACACACGCACACACCCACGCGCCCGCGTCTGCCAAGAAAACGGTTATGTTCTGTGCTCGTCCATCGCTGCACCATTCGTAATTTGTTCATTTTTTACATCGTGCAAATTGTTTTTGGGTTTTCGCATTCGGATTCGGTAGTTTTTTTTGTTAAATATGCTCGAAAGTAGGAATAGTGATATATAGTCGATGGTTAGAAACAATTTTAATCCGGTTGTACTATTTATTTGGCCGGCTGATCGAGTTGACACCGTCACGACTATCGCACACGGCCGTGTTGGGGGATGGTCACGTGATCGCGCTGGGCGCGCATCGCTACCGCTCGACGGCGGCCATCTTTGTAGTTTGAACGTTCGGGAAGTTCTAACGGTTCGCAGAGCACTCCGTCAAATTTTGCAATTTTGAAATCATTTGAGATTCGTACTATGATCGAACGTGTGCGAGAGTACGGAGAGAAAAGACACGAAGACGGACGATTTCAGCGAGGGCGTGGACTGGCCGGGAAAATGCGAAAAGTCAATCAGGAAGGGTGTTTGATTTTCGTCAGCATGCATCTCTCTTTCGAATTGGATTTATATGGCGACGAGTAAGTACTATTTTTTCAGACATTCGTTTCACTCACAAAAATCTTGCACAAATGTATCTGTTTTTGGAAGAACAAATCGAATGAAGTCGAATCTTCTGAGTTCGAATTCTAGTGATATAACACTGTACCAGCGAATCTTATCATAAAGCACTTGGTGTGTTTCCCATTCGAAAATATTACACCAGTCTTGCGAACGAACTTTTCTCGATTTAACGTGAGAAATTTTAGAACTATCACTAGTCAGATCAATTGCTCGAAGCCCATTCGATGTGTATTAACGTGAGATTATTTAGATGATCTTCTTCCCCACTTTATTTTTTGTACACCCAAATTTCGAATGTTCCACTCTGTAGCTAGCTATTAGGAACGAAGAAACGCGTATGAACATTTCTACATACGACAAACTCGATTACGATCAACGTCTCATTATAAGGTTATAAAATGGCGGTTCTAGAGCCTCATGTTTTTGTTGTTTTTTTTTTGTTGTGAATACGAACAGCCGCGACTGTTTCAAGCAACGATGTATTAAGTTATTTTCAAGATCTTTTCCGTCATCAAATATTTCAGCCTAAATTCAGGGTCAGTAGAGACCCGTAGAATTTGCTAATGCTTCTGTTCGCTTAATCCAACATTTCGCGGTATATTCGGGGTATTCCTCTACTAGACCAATGTCTAGTAGAGGAAACGAATCGAGTGTCAGCTTCCAATAAGCCAAACAGGCTCCATCTCGGCGTTTGCAAAAAAAAACATTGCGTCACGAAGAGCATCGCTGCCACAGGATTTTCACCGACAGAAAGTTCGATGCGCCACCGCTATCGCGGTTTATGCGCGCGCCGCTGGCGCCTGACCGTCCGCAACCCGTTGTGCATCTCTGCCGACGGGAATGCGTGCCCGCAGGGGCCTTGTCGACGTAAGTGTTTTTCTTCTCTCGTGAAGCTACACGGCACGGAGAAACATTTAATAATTGCATTTGCGTTTCTATTGCGTTTCTATTAAGTTCTGAACATTATTTTTGGCAGTTTTTTTTCGTCTGTTAAATGGAATGATCATGAGATTTTTCGTCGTCAATACGAACTCGAAAATAATTCCATTTGAAATTCCATTTTCGAAAAAAAAATATATTTTTTTTCGTAGCCTTCGTTCAATATTGCAACAATGTCGATAATTTATGGTGACCAGTAATTCATATTGTGTATGGATTTTTTCTGTTCTGGACATCCTCAGACCTAAAAAGGAACGTTTGCAACAATCTTGGGAAATTGCGAACAAAAAAATTAATTAAAATTAGTCAAACATAAATTAACAAAATAAATAATGAACCAAGATTTTTTTATGAATAAAAAATAATAAAAATTAACAATAATTCCGTGAAAGGTGTGCGGATATTTTTTTCACGATAGTTATATATATGTATACATTATAAGGATTCTTTTCACCGCGATATTCGATCTTTTATTGCAATAGAAAAATTACAGTATACTTAATTCTCTAATTTGACTCGTCATTTTTTTATCAGAACGGAAAATCGAATATCTCGACGAAAAAAAATCTCGCAGTTTTCAAGTCACGTTGCACGATGCCGGTTTGCTGAAGTGACAAAGAAAAAGCTCAGCAAAAAATAACGTAGAATTTACAACAAAAAAAACTGAGATTGAAGCTATCATTGTCCTTTTCAGAGATCTTATCGCTAAAAGACGAGATCATTATTTTTCAAAGTCAAGCGAGCGATTTTGCAAATAGCGAAAATCGCGAAAAACCGACAATTTCAAAATAACGTACAGGCCACATAAAAAATACCAAATATATAAGTAAAACGAAAAAGCAGAGTTGGCTTTGGTCTATTAAAAATAGGGTTCAGTAAATTGCTTTGCGATTTGTTTTCGCTGATATATTTGACTTTTTATCTGAGTATAAAAATTACATTCTGTAATTGTTTAATCCGTACAAAAAAAAAACAAAAAAAAATATATATATAAATACGACGATCTTGAACGCAACCTTCTGGGTCTGCTTATTGCATTTATGTGTACGGCTATTACTAACGCACATGCATGCATAAATGCAAACGTCGCACACTGTTGCGTTGAAGAACGTAACCCTCGCAGTATTGAACGTTAAATAGTGTCGATTGCGTCCTTTTGTCAGCTAAAAGTCGACACCGTCGTAAATATACACAGTTACGTGTATTCGTTTTACGTGTACTAAGATAAAAAGATGTGGAAGTACACATATGGTGAAAAAAAATAATACGAGCGTTACGTCTGGCTCCACGTGTACAGATATGACGTATAGAAGATGGGGGAGGGGTGGGGGTGTCTATATTTCACATACGCAGCCAGACGGACGTTTCATCGAGCAGGAGAAATATATAGGTCGATCGACGCGAGTATCCAACTCTCGTAAAGTGTAAAACGAAAACACACGTTGAAGCTGCAACGTGCAAGGTTCTCCCTGCCAGCTCGCTCGTGAAACTGAATCTCAAGTGTTGCTTTATACACTCGTATACTTGTATGTGTTCGAAACGAAGATTCGAACGTGTACGAGTGCCGAGGAAAATGCGTTTCTTCCACGTGTTCGATGCTTTACGATTAGACCGCGAACTCTCGTCTGCTAATGTATCTTTCTCTTGATTTTAATGAGATTTTCGGACACGGGTTATGACTTTTCTTGATTCTCAAGGCATCGAACGAACTCGTGATCTTGGCTTGCTTCAAATGCGTTTTTTCAGGGAATATTAAGTTTTTATTTTTATTCTTTGGGTTTGCTTACATAAATCAATAAATATTTGTATTAACTGAAAAAAAACACGTGTAATTCATAATAATGAACAAAGCACGTTGATTGTTTATTTTTATTTCATTTGCTTAGTAGCAATAGTAAACGAACCCAAAAAAGCACTTTCGGGTTTTTACGTATTTGCCCACAGGCTAAGTCTAAGCGGTCACCCCTTAGGTCACGCCTGTCCATCAGTTTCGATTTTTTTCTTTTGGTTATTGTAGTGTCCCTCGTGTCGAGTTTGCAGCCGTTTTTACTACGAATCCTGTTGCTCTGAAGACTTTCAATTTTTTAATTTAGAAAAACAAGGAAATTTTGTAAGAAATAATTTTGTTCGTATTTATGAAAATGAAAACAACATTTTTCTTTTCTCGATCGAGCTTTATAATCGATCGAGCTCGAAAATGATCGAGCATTATAATAATATATTGCTATGTACCATAAAATATTGAAAATAAAATCTGAATCATTGAAAAGAATTAGGTATCTCTTTCCCCGAAACTTAAACTAATTATCACAGTAATCGTGACATGATAAAACATCAGACAACATTTTTTTATCGGTATACAGCTTAAAACTTGCTTTTCTAATATTTTCAAAAAGAATAATTTTTTTTTTCTAAGAGAAGAACTAAAAACAATTACATGTAAAAAAAAAGAAAAACAAAACTGAATACAATGCCGGAATTATTGTTTTACTACGTTTAGTTCGATGTTAAAATCGTAAATTTAGATGATTTAGACTATTCGTAATTATACGAATTATCCCCATTCCGGCGTTTGCTATCCGGATTTAAAAATTCGTTGCCAGATTTTAAAAATGTCTCTTTCAATTTCCCTGCATCCCTGCAGCAGGGAATGCAAAAAAAAAAATATGAAAATGTTAGGTGAAGATTGGAGATTGTTCGAATATCTTGATTGATTTTTTAATTACAGTAAATAGATAAGAATGGAATTTACACGTGGAGCAGTGGAAGTGTAGGAGTTCGAACAGCATCGTAATTAGAAGTTCATTTATGAAATACGTATTTTAAAAGCGATCGACACGATTATAATTTTTACTTTTGTAATGATAGCTGACTATTTTTGAGACTTACATTCAGTCTTGAAAACGTAACTCAAATCAAGCGATTATTCTTCGGTGCGAAGGTGCATTTACACACACATACTCATATACACGAATACACACGTTTATAATATCGTTCCGCTCGTGTATAGCCTTCGGACTCTTATCAATACCGCGGTTACACAACCGGCTGTTGGCGTGCGTTTAAATATATGTACCTACTTGGTAAGTCGGTCGAGCGGCTTGGCTAACCGAGTTTCTTGTCGCGCGTGTCGTCGTCACACGAATTCCGCATCTTCTCTTTCCACAAAATACCAAACGATTTTTATCGAAAGACACTCGTGACGAAAAACGATGGCTTAATCTCGGACCCAAAATTTGGGTTTGTGGAATCCGTAGATCGTTTAGTTCAACCGCCTGTTAAAAGAACCTGCATCTCTATTAGGGTTTGTTTGGGTTTGTTTGGGTTTGTTTATTTGGATCCACAAATACTCTGAATTCAAATAACGTTCGTTGAATTGATTCCAATGGTGAATGTTCATTAGAACTCAATTAGAATCCGGTATTCTGACTGAGATTGTGGTCTCTCATTATTCGATCCATTGGATTCGTGTTAGGGAATCTTTCGGATCCCTATCCAATCCAATCCAGAATATGGACAGGATTCTCTTGTCCGTATTCTCTTCTTATTTCCAATTTGATCCAATTGGCAAATCAAAAGGCCCTTTCTTTGGAATCAACGTGGGCGAAATTCCGTCACGTAACTCTGGCCAACTCGGCGTTTTGGTTTTTTTGAACAAAAAAAACGTATTTTCCGGTAAAAAAAAGTTGCTCGTATCTGGAGAAAGTTCGAGGTTGAGCATTTGCATAGAAATGGGAAGACCGCGTTACACTACCAGAGAGATTTCAACGATCATACGTTTTTTTTTTATCAGCGCCCTATTTTCGCACGAATATTCCGAACGGCAAGTTTTTACTCTATACGCTCTGCAATAATTTTCGCGCGTCTACATCCCCGCGAAAAATCCTTAAACCGCGTGGGTTATCTCATCATTCTATTCAAGCCAGTAGGAAACGAACGAGTTTCCTGCTCCGCAAACTTTTCGGCGCCGTTGATTGAAAGGGTCGAAAAGGTCACTCGAAATAAATATACGTCACGACGAAACAGGCCGAAGAGCAATACCATATGTCTGATAGTCGACTGTTCGTGTCAACCGAAAACTGACGTAGCAAAAGAAGCGAACGAGGGTACGAGGAAGAATACCCCGGTAGAATCGCGTTACGGAATGAAGAATCGAGTTGTAGCAAGACCACGAATCCCTTCCGAGTGAGACAGCGAAATTTTGAGAAAAAAGAGAAACACGAAAAACGAGAGAAGGGTTGGGATAGGAGCAAAGAAGAAAATCGTTTCTTCGCACGCGACTCTCGCGAGAGTGAGAAGACAAGAGGAACAGCTTTGCGGAAGGAGGGAAGCAGAGAGAGGTCCGCGAGCCGGGTCCCCCGTCATCGATCCTGGCACGTGTTCGGCAAAAGTTTCCGCCGTTTTCAAACGACGCCGGCGTCGAGGTGGCAGAGATAGGAGGTGAGAGTGGGAGGTCGAAACAGAGAGAGAGAGAGAGAGAGAGTGAAAAAGAGAAGGAGAGAGTGGGGGCAGCGAGAGAGGGGGAGGAGAGAGAGAGAGAGAAAGAGACAGATAGACGGAGTGAGAAGAGCTTCGCAGCCCCACCAAGCTGAGCTTTTGGTCGACGTTGGCTGCTGGGTCGGCGACGTCGTTGTCGTCGGTTGATGGCGCTCGCTGCGGGGGAGGATCACGGGGGTGCGTTTGTCCAGGGCGCGTGCGTGCCCCGGTGTGCTTTCCTCATCGTACACGTAACCTCGTAGAAAAGCGTTGTTTGGTGGTATAGGTACAAGAGAGGGAGAGAGAGGAGTAGAGAAAGAGTGAGAGAGGGTGAAAGAGGGAGCGCGAGAGCTCCGAGTGTATATACGAAAACAGAGTACGGAGAGAGTTGTACGGCGACGGCGCACGAGCACCACGCCAACTCCAGCCATCAAGCGATAGACGGGCATCAGCCAACGACGGCACCATCGTCAGCCGGACCAGCAGCACCACCATCAACAGCAGTCGCAGCCACGAGAAGAGGAAGCAGCTTGCACAGCAAGCAGTACCAACAAGCAGGAGAAGCAAGACACATCGGAAGCAACGAGGCCAAGGAGCGCCGAAGGAGCAAAGCTGTGGAAGCAGCAGGGCAACCAATACCACCACCGCCACCACCACCTGACATTTGCACCATCGTACACGCTTCTGATACCAAAGAAAAATACGAAAAAGCCAAACATAAACAAACAGTCGTGGCCGTCCGTGATTGAACCCGGATACAGCGCAGCTGATGCAATAGACAATTTTGAATCTCCCCTGAATGGTAGGATTCCTGGTGGTGGAAGGGAAATAGACAGGAAGTAGAGCTATCGAAACTTTTTGTAACTTGTGTGTACGCGTGTTGGTGAAAACGAGGAAACGGTGAGACCAAGGATAGGACGATCCACGAGGGCTGTTCTATCCCGTGCGTTTCAAATGATTGCCCACAATCGATCAACCGGACTTGACGCAATCGTCGATTCGGTACTGCTTTTTTTGCGATGAAATTGGCAGTCCGTCATTGGCACACCTGCGAGTACACGCACATGGTGGAAAACAAGTGATAATCGAGGTGCAAACAAGACCCGGAACTAGGGACGATCCGGAAAAGTGTTCGACAGGTAGGAAGAACGATTTTCTCCGAAAAACGGGAGACGAGAAAAAAAAGGTGCTTCGTACGAGGAGTATCGCCAACTGGCAGGAAAGCATTGCCACGACCACGACCACGACAACCAACCACCGCTACCACCTCCAGCACAGCCACTACCAATTGCCACCTCCACTGGGCAGAAATATATCAGCAGGCAAGCCAAGCAGGCGGCAGTGAGTCGCAGCACGAGCAGCTGGGGAGGGGCAGTACGTGCAGTGTTCGCAGTAGTCTCACGACGATAATACACGCGCGAGTAACGAATATCGAAAGCTTCAGGTTAGGATACCAGAAAACCGAGCGACCGCGGCGATGTTTCACGTTGGGCTCCGTGATAAGAAGTAACCACGGTGAACGGACTGATAGGTCGTTGGTTGTGAATGGTCGTTGGTTCGCGAAGTCCTCGAACGGTTGATCGGTCAAGTGACACCTGATGAACCATCGAACGTATTAACGATCGGGAGTTTCAACTTTCCGTCTAAAGCAGTTTGACACCGAACGATTGAACGGAAGATATCCGGGTTGGTCCCTCGTTAATCTTCGGCAACAAGCCTGGGTGCGCACGTTTCGCGTGGCAAGCGCCAGTGGTTCGCGAGTGTACAACGTTTTTTCCATGATAATCCTGGTAGCCTAGTTCGTTGGTGAAGTGCGGTGAGTTCCGGCTGTTATTCTCATGCCCATTATCGGGATCGGCCCCTCGGTGGTGGTGATTTCCATTCTACGTGTTTACTCTTAACGAGCATACGCACGAAATTTCAAAAAAAATTTCGTCGCAGTGCCTGTCTTGCGCAATACAACAGTTTCATTTCGTTCACAAAGTGTGCAGTGTGGCAGATTGGATGGTGAGGTGTTCGACAGAACGGATTCGCGTGTTTTCTTTGCAGCTGAACAAAACGTGCTTTTTCTATCCAGCTGTTACCTTGAGGAGGTTAGACTAGTGAACGAGTCGATCGGAATCTATATCGTAAGAAGTACTCGCTGTACTCCGGTACTTCGATAAAACGTATTGTTTGTTTTTAAGGATTTTCAGTGTTGAATGCAGGTCGGAGTAATGAGAATAATTCGATAATAGGAAGGAAGAATTTGAATGTGAACGAGGCAAGGATGCTCCGGACTCCACGTAGATCGTACTGGATATCATTCAGTCACGAAGCGAGTTATCTTTAACTGGAGCAACTCTTGGAGTCCCGGTGACCGTAAAATATTTCGTCATCCGGTGACACAGAAGATACGAATTACACCGAAAGTTTGATCGAGTACCTGCGTGGCCTGCGCCGAAGAAACGAAATCACGTTTGCGAGAGAAGAAGAAAAAAGCGTGGTGGGATTCGAAATTTTTGAAGATACCGAGTAACCGAGTAAACAAGAAAATTCGTGGGTGTGGGAGAACGGTGAAACGCGTAAAATCGGTGGAGCCCCGTCTTCCGGGTACCGTGGGAGTCTTGATGAGCGTGGCGATCGATAGCGAGCTCGCGTGCTCGGCTCGGAGACGTTGACGTCGTCCGGGTCGGTCTCGACTCGTTCGAGTCTTACTGGATATCAGGCAGGAGTGATAACGCCGATATTTATTCGGTTATTCGTTCGAAACGACGGATAGGATCAATCGTGTCTCGTTGTGGAAAATACTTCCGTCCCTCTTTGCAATTTAGGCTCGTTTTGCGATCGAGGAATTCGGATGACCCGGAAGTTTGGTTAAATCCTTCGATCGGACATAGTGGAATTGAGGTGAGCTACATAGCTGATACTGGGTTTCCTGATATTCAGTCTAGTCAAAATAATTGTCGTTTCGACAGTTTGCCAAATTCGGTTGGCGGTAAATTGTGGTATTGTTCGTGTACGGCGTCACGAAACAGGCGTCGCATACTTGGTTGGGTGACCGGTGAATTCTCAGAGCAAAGATAGTCCTCCCGACGGTATATGGGGGACTTTGTTGCGACGAGTCTCTTCTCGAGCAGTAGTGGGAGTCCCTCGTCCGCAGCAGTCTGCAGGCAAACATCTACTGGGGTTTGCAGTGCAGGAAACATTGGGAGTGGGTCAACTTCTTCGATACTGGCCAATAGTCATCATCATCATCAGCAGCAGCAGCAGCAGCAACACCACGTTGGGCAGCAACAACACCATCATCTCCATCATCATCCTCATCATCATCAACGGATTAACACGATGCAAGACGAGCTGCTGATTGAGAAGCAAAGCGGTAGCGGTAAGCAGGCACCACTCTCACCGGGAGACTTGGACGGTGGTAATACCCAGGAAAAATCGAAGGAATCCTCGGAAGCCGAGACTAACGCTATGGTAGCCGTAACACCACAATCGCTCTCGTCATCCGCTTCTGACAAGGATATCACCAGTTGCGTAAACACATCGGGTCTTCAGGGTTTCGCTGATCCAGTGAGGGTTCCGAGCTTGTGGGCTGCCGCTCCTGATGACACGGGGCTTCACGCCTTACCGGTTAACGGCTCGATCGCGACCTTCCAAAACTTTCCCGCTGGTGGACCCGCCGGATTGTTCGCCGGATCCAGTGCAGGTGCCAGACGAGCCATCACCGCGAGTCACAACTTTCCTCAACACGGCGGTAACTCTGGGGCTCCAACCGGCGCCAGGCATGGTCTTCAGGTTGGACAGCAGCAGCAGCAGCAACAACAGCAACAGCAGCAGCCTTCCTCTCATCCAGGAGTTTACCTTCAGGGAAAGGGTTACGCCGCATGGTCAGGCGGACCGCAAGCTCCTCAGCAATGGGGCGGAGCACCCCAACCGACCGCTGCACCCAGTCCAGCGCTTTCGCCCTGGAGCAGGGGTCGATCCGTACCCAATATACCACCGTTGCACTCGTCACTTCATGCTGCCGCGGTCGCTGCAGCGGCTGGACTTCAAGGTCGAAAACCTAGTCCAACGTTTCCCGGACACCCCGGTGCTAATCAGGCACACCCGTCTAACATTAGCCCCGTCAAGTTTCGCAGGAGCACCTCGTATCCTGGCAAAGGAAATCTTTATCCGCCACAACCGGCTCCCACGTTCGAAGTTACCGCTGCGGAGGAACGGGACCTTCTGCAACTACCCCCCTACCAACAAGTGAGTGCAATTTTCGTCTCTGCTTCGCCTAGGGTTTTCTGCCTGCACATGGGGGAATTTGGGTTCGTGCTGCATCTTCGATTTTGAGGGATCCTGACCTTCCGACGTATAGATTTGGACCATTTACGAGGAATAACCGGTCCAACTCGAAGATAATTTCAGAAATAGATATTCTCTTCGCGGGATCAGAAAAAGGACTTGGCACTTTGAAATATCTGTGGGATTTATACAATTTTCGCAGCTAGGAACTCCGTTCAGCTGATAGCTTGGAACGATATGATGTTTGTATTCTTGAAGGAGAGCGGAGATTGAAACAATATCAGGGTTAGATTGAATTAAAAGATTGTCAAGGTCGCACGATGAACCGGATAGGAGATTGTAGTCAGAATGTGTTTCGTACACGTTGATTTTTCAATCATTCTGTAGTCTGTGTAGGTCCAGACATGACTAGTATCACTTAATATCCATTTCCATCCATCAATCACCTGGAGTTGATCGGGCTAGCAAAATTGAAGAGTTGGCAATATGTTTGAATCGTATTCTTTCACAAATGGACGACTTACTACTTCCTACTGTTTTTGTAAATTCTGTGATCCATTCACTGAATTCCTATTTTTTCAAAATATGTTTGATCTATTTAGTGACATTTGTAATACGATGGTTTCCATATAGGATATACAGCTGTTGATCATGCGAGCATTTATTTCCGCTACAAGCTGAACGTGTCCTACCTTCAGATCGATTTTCCGTACGACAAAATACGTTGCAGATTCCCGCAGTTGGTCGCGCTCATTTGCACTCTTTGTGGCCGCACACACTTCGTGTGCCAGATTATGCAACTATCGCGTTCGGAATTGTATTTAAATTTAGATCGCTCGTACCGGTTGTCTCAACGAACACACTGCTCAAGTTGTCCGGAACCGAGCGTGGCACCATCATCCCTTCGTATCGCATGATTTTCATCGGGGTCTCCACCATGAAGGCGGTCGTGTTTGGTCTTTGATATCGGAACGATGATAATTCACGTGATCTGCGATGGGTGTCATCATGATTATGCTTTTTGTATTTTAGTGCGTAACGAGTTTACGAGTTATCGATATTTATGTAGCTTGTTATCTTGTTTATCTTGATAGAAGTTGACCTGCGAAGATAGTGGATCGTGATGGATGTTGTCCAGGAAAGATAGTGGCTCTTGATAGAAGTTGGCCTGGACAGATGGTGGCTCTTGATGGAAGTTGGTTTCGGTAGATGGAACTTTCATCAAGATCCACAAGGCCAGAACTGGTGGGTCTGGGAAGTTGGCCTGGAATGATGGTGTGTCTTAATGGAAGTTGGTCTGGAAATAAGATGGTGGGACTTGATGGATGTTAGTCTGGAAGATGGTGGGTCTTGACGGAAGTTCGTCGAGTGGTGGTTTTTCATAGAAATTGGTCTGGGCAGATGGTGGATGTTGGTGGAAGTTGGCTTGGATAGATGGTAATTCTGGATGGAAGTTGGCCTGGATGGATGTGGTTCTTGATGGAAGTTGGCCTGCATAGGTGGCGGGTCTTGATGGAAGTTGGTCTGAACAGATAGTGGCTCTTGATGAAATTGGCTTGGGAAGTTGGTGCATCTTGCAGGAAGTTGGTCTGGGAAGATGGTGAATCTTCATGGAAGTTGGCCTGGGAAGATAGTGAATCTTTATGGAAGTTGGTCTGGAAAAATAGTCATCTTCGACATTGGCAAAGCAGGAGTCCGATCATTTGATCATTTTCGGAAGTCAATCGCGCTAAGTGCAGAAGTAAATTCGAATGAATAAATATGTTCACCTGCATAAGTGAACGTATTTACAGAATATTACCAAAGACTACAATAGATCTTTTCGAGGCGACGAAAATATTGAAATTTCTATGTATTCTCTTACACCCAACTTGTGTGATGCCCTTCGTTCTATCCCCTTCGATTTTCACCAGACACTTTGGAAATAGGGAATATCCTTATGAAAAAAACCTGCTCCTAAATACCAGGTACATGTTCCAGTTACGCCAGCTTTTCCGAGGAGCTTTTCACCCCACCTTGCTTAACTGGCATCCCCCTCTTTATCGCTATTCACTCGTTTTCATCCCTCTCATCTACCCTCGCTCTCCACATCCCTATGAGATTTGTCTGCCTCTCTCTTCCGCAAGAGCCTTGAACGCTCCCTTCTTCAGTCAACCAGCTTGCTGCCACCCCCCCTTTCCTTCCCCCTCCGCCACGTCTTCACGCCACTTCGTTTAAACCGATACCTAAGCGCTCACGCCCGCGAATATAGGGGAGGAAAACTTTCTTCGGGTACGTTTTCCGTCGTCGAATTCTGACCCAATTCCCTCGCGACCTGCTAGGCTGCTTTCCCCTCTTCTCCTCTATACACAGATTCGTGTGTCTAGCAGAAGTTTAAGCTCAGCTATTTTCGTACCGTTCCGAAAATACACTTCTTTGGATGCCATCGCCGAGAGCGAAATGGCGAGTGAGAAGAGAGTCATATGATGCAGTCGAGGTATCATCTTTGTGTGGCTCTCGCACACCAACCACCACCACCATCTTCATCGGACTATCGCGAAGAGCTTTTCTTCTCGGGGAATCCCGAGCCGGTCTAAGGCGCGATTAACTACTACCGTAAAAGCTTCATTCTACAAAATTCCATTACCGCGAGAGTGCTGCCGTACACTTTTCTTCGTAGGGAGACCCACAAGATGAGGATCGTAGCATCTGCCCCTATCCGAGGAAATTCCGGTTTCACTAACACACCCCTGATCAACCACTTCAGTCACATTGAAATCGGCTCTTTTTTCTCCTCATATGGAAGACACGATTTCTAGGCTATTCGGGGAGTGGCTGATTGGAAAACTCGCGCAAAAGTTACAGGAATTTGGCCAATTTGGGGCCCGGGGAAAGTGAAAAAGAAAGTGCGTTGGAAAATTGATCTTCGAACTGAGGAAAAAAAAACGAACTGAGGAAAGAAAACTCTGGAATGTTCCATTCGCTGGCTAGTTTGATGAGTGCGGTATTGGCAGTTTTCTTAAGAAGCGGTTACTAGATGAAGAATGAACTCTTGATTCACATAGGTCTCGTGTATCCACAACCGGTATCGATAAAATTCAAAAGAATCTTTCCAGCTTCTTTGATAAGAATAATCCAATTTCACCAACCTAAATGTGGCATTTTATTTATCAAACTGAAGCCACGTGAGATACAAGTGCAAGAGAGGTATCTGAAATTGTTTGACCGAGATTGATCAGAGATGAAATATTTTCAACGTTAAAGAAAACAACCAAGCAATGCGTCTATGAATTCTACAGAGCTTGATGTTTGGTTTTACAAAAAGAATGTGTATGATTACGAGACAACTGGGTTCGAAAATTTGTAAAGTTACATGGATCATCTACGCGTCCTTAATAGCGCTGGTTTCGTTGATAGTTCGCTGCAGCGAAGTAGTTTAAAAAAATGAACGACCGAAATTGATGACCCACAAAAACCGCTACCTCTTCACTCTAAAAGTGATTGGATCCAACGTGAAGCACCCTCTTGTTTCGAGGGTTGACAAATTGGACGCACAGTTTCTTCGGCGGGCAACGATCATTGCTAAAGTCGTCACTAGGTGTCACATTCCTCGCAGCTTTGCCAACTTGCAGGGCGATGGATTTCAATTATATCCTCGTTTCGCTGCTTCGCATTTTTTTTGTTTCATCGGAAACATCGTGAGTTTCAACGTTGCTGCGGCAATTTTGGAAAGAGCTTTTACCTTGGTCCACGAGGCGATCATTTTCTCGATTGCCTTGGTACATCGGCGAGAATGAACTCCACCAACGAACTTTTTAATCTTTCCAAGATCGTAGATAACCGGCAAAGCCGAGTATCACTACATAAAAAGAAATATGCATATCCAGACGGCGCTTAGCAATTAGCAACGAAGGCTCCAAGCAATTACCAATGTTTCAGGCTATAACAGTTCCTTTTTATTTTTTTTTTGCACCGCGTTTCCCTTCGCGTTCTCCTTTCTCGGCAACTCGAGTACTCGAGAGTATCGATTTTTTTGGTCTCTTTCTCTTTTCGAACTCATCCACGTACCTCTATGAGCGAGTAAAAAAAAAAGTTTCGTGATTTACCAAGTTATTCAACGCTCGACTTCAACCCATCGAGCGCTCGGCATACTGCAAGCTCTATCGATCCATCTTCGTTCACCGAGATTACGTGGTGACCTGGAACGTCTGACGAATATAGAAGCGTGCCTGCCGAGTCACCACGAACCACTCGGAAGACGTTTAGAAACGAAAAAAAAAAACAATGTTACCACCCAAACGGTCCGAAGCTATAATGATCGTCATATAGGAAGGTTCGAGAACTTATCGCCTCGTGCGTGGACGATTTGTTCTTTTCCCCATTGCGTTTTTTTTTTTTCATTTAGTTTCTCAGGCACCGGAGTGAATTTGGGACACCTGTGGCACTCGATGCTCGAGGAAAAATGAACCTTCGACGTTTTTCTGCTTGGCTGAAACATCTTGACTCTCGAATGAATTTTGGTTAACGGAAATTACCATTTAGGTCAGAAATACGAAAGTTGGTGGGGAGGCTTTCGAGGCAACCCTCGAAGTCTCTGAAGTGGCTTTTGGTCATTATAAAGCTCATGAAATTAGGAACCACCATAACACTTCATTATTTTATCTCGGTCACGTAGATCCTCTTACGAGCAAGCACGTGTTTTCTTTTTTTTTTCTTTTTCTTCCTTCATTTTGGCTCGTCCGTGGATGATGTTTTGGAATTGAAGACGCGGATAGAGAATCGTGTTCATTGGCATGAGATTTGTGCAAGATATGAAACCATTTGAAGGCTTGTGTGGGGCAAGTGTGCGCGGTTGGATTTTTAATTATTTCTTATGTGAGTTTTCACCTTCTTGTTTTTCACGAAATATCGGGTTCAGAAGCACGATGGGCTATTTTAGCGGTTGGTAACCACGTCGTTTTTTTTTGCTTTTTATTTTCCGCAATGATTCCGAACTGATCGAAACTTTTGAACAATCTGGCTTTATTAGCGAATGTAATTTTGATTGCGAGTTTTCATGGAAGTGCGCGTGCCGAGTTTGTACTTGTTTCTTGGCGTATTTGCCATGGATAAGGTACGTGTCGCCGCAAGAATCGAGAGTCGTAACGACGATAAACGCGATAAGGGGTCTGTACGAATATCGCAGTCAGAGGGGGAGGAAAGAGATAGAGAGAATGAGAGAGAGGAAGAAAGAGAGGAAGTAAGAGAGAGAGACAGAGATAGAGAAGAGTTTGGAAACTACTCTAACCTGGAATCCCGAAACTGGTGGAATCGAGTGTTTCCTGCAGCTCGAATAACGTTTCGAAGACTATCGAACGCTATGGCTATATTTAACTTTGTGAGTTTTGGGGTTTTAGCTCTGACACTGGATCATAGAATATTCAATAGGGGCACGTGTGCTTGTGGTTGGAAACGTTTCTCGAACCGTTGACAAAGTCGAGATAGAACGCGACCGAGAGTTTACATATCTATTGCCTCCAATTGCAATTGATAACTCGTCCGGTTGAAATGAAACATTAATTGTTCGACGATGGGAAAATTAGGTCAAAATGGACCAGAATATGCAGGTTTATTGGAACGGAATTCCACCTCCGTTATTCGAAGTATCGATTCACCGAAAGTGTTTGTTTGCTTGTTTGCAATGTTTCTTGGCTTTAAATGTAATTGATGACTTGGTCAGTTGTAACGAAACATTAATGGTTCGACTATAAGAAAATTAGGTTAAAATGAACAAAAAAAAGTTGAGTGGTTCAGAATTCCGTCTCTTTAATTCGATATGAAGCAGTCATCATTTTTTGCTAGGAAGGAAACTTAATTTTTTTAATTAATGTCTACTTTCATTGTAGCCAAAATCTCCAATAAGGATGTTTTCTGTTATGGTCTTTGGGTCATGGGGATCTTGTGTTTTCGAAATATTTGAAATTCTTGAAAGCAGGATTTTTCAGTGGAAGAATCTTCGGGCTCGATTGAGAGTTTCGATCTAGGGTTCACGTATGTAGAACAGTTTTGCAGCTCGGCTGGTTGGTTCGATAGAGAGACTCCGCAAGTTCGTCGGAAGGCCGAGGAACCGATATTTGTTCTGTTAAGAAATTCGGAAAGCTGTCAACCTTCCACCAGAGCAACTTGTTTTTCTCATGATTAGCGTTACGATTAAAAAAGTGTAACTCTTGTAAATTCCGTATATGAATAATTTGAATTTTCGTGAGCTCTTATCGAAAAGTAATTCGAAGACATTATCTTATTTACGTTTGTCTTCTCCTACGCTCGCATCAACCTCATACGTACAATCTTCGATTGAAGTATCCAAGTGTGTCACGCAAGAAGTAGCAAAAGATATCTTTAGAGTTTAGCCTGGAAATATTTCTATGATCCACGAAAAACACGAAAATCGAAAAAAATGTAGCATCGTTTATCGTGCAACATTGCGAATGGAAAAAGTATTGATATTTTATCCCGAAAGGTTGACCTTCTGTAGTCGCAACGTAACAAATTTGAGGCAAATAAAATAATTTCGAACAGTTTGGAAATAAAATAATTTGAAATAATACAATTTTCACACAATACAATTTTCAAAATCAAAATATAATATTATTTTATTTTTATTACAATTATAATTAAAATAGAATTATCTTTAAATTCGTTCAAATACGAAAGGAATATTTATTTTGTAAAAAAAACTTGAAATATTATTGAAAAAAGATCAAGAATTTTGAAATATTGCATAACACAAGCTGTCTTTGATAAAAATATATTATTGTACATAATGAAAAATAATAAATGACTAAACAATCAAGAATAAATAATATTACTTGTATGAAAATCAGATATAATCAATAAAAGTTAATGTTAAACGATAAAAAAATCGTATTTGCATTTTACTGTGGACCATTCCGGACATAAATATTAAAAAGTGTCAATAATTGACTGGTTGTCAAAATAAAGTGGGTCACTTAATCCTATTCGGGCAAAACAATCAGAACACTAAACATTTTTTGCATTCCTAATGATTCATATGGGATTTTACTCTTAATACCATTAGAAGCCTAATTGAAAAACAATCTCAAACGGAAGGTTTAACATTACGGTTTTTGAGGAACCGTGTTTCTTATTGGTTTGCCGGAAATTTCCGAGTGCAGTTCAAAGTGAAATTTTTCTTCCGGCTTTCTACCGGAAGTACTTGAGTCCTGTAGAAACGATAGGGATGACGAATCAATTGCTTTGATTCGTCACCGTCTCAAGTTAGTTTGAAATAGAACGAAGCAAATTCTATTGGACGTAACTAAAGTCTGATTTATCCCACGATACACTCACGTTTAGGATCAACAAGAAATAAACAGGAGAGAAAAAAAGTAGTGTCGAAGACACGAGAGCAAGGGATTTTCTAACAGAATCGTCGAAATCGGAGCCGACGACGGAGCCTGGGCGTGTTCGATAATCTCTTCGCGAAGGCGATCTGGTTACTCGCTATCACGAGAAGTAACCCGGTAGCGTGTCGACTTACCATGCGGAAAAACAACTGTTTGCGTTGTCTGGTATAGATAATTGCGGTTGAATCAGAAGAGCGTAGTTCGAGAGCTTGGGCACGCACGAGTGTACGAGAGGTAACGTGGGAGGGGCTTCCATTACATGGTAGAATTGATTTTCCATATTGGACGGATTACATGGCAGAGTTGATTTTTTCATATCGGTACGGTTTTAAGTATCCAACTATCATTGGATACTTAAAACCATCATCAGTATTCAAGGACTGATCAAACGATTCTTTTTTCGCATCAGTCTTGATCTTGGTACTTGATTTCTTCAATTTCGAATTCGTAGGTCCCTACGAGTCCTCCATCTGGGTCTACCATAACTCAGACTTTAAAATACAGTCTATTTGGACCACTTTGGCAATTCCAATTGCCCCCAGTGCAAAAGATCGTGAATTCAAAATATCGCTATTGCTCATCATGACGATTTCGATGAAAGGCTAGGCAACGTATCGCGCTGTTTCTCGAACTAATTGAAACAGATGTTGTTCATATTTGCAACAAAAAAATAGGAGCCTCTGAAACTGTAGTTCTGTAAGTTTATATCGGAAGTTCATCAGAGTGGTCGTTCCCAAAATGTAAAATAATGTTATTACGCGTTCGCTTATTTTTAATGACTAGTAAAGGCAATTGAAACATTGTTTTCCAAAATGTCAGCATTTAAAGAATGAATCAAGAGCTAATGTCGTCTGAATAGCCTCACTTTAATATGATTTCCTTGATGCGATTTAAATCAAAACAAGGGTCCTGTGTGAGGTTTTCTAGAGCCTTAAATAGTTTCCGGCTGGCTTGATCCGATATTGCCCAAGTTCGCACATCATCTCTTCCCACCATTGCCATTTTGGTGATAGCTTTATTTAATCGAATGTACACCTAAATCCAGTTGATACCTTCGAGGGTTTCACCAATCACTGAAAAATTAAAGTTAAGGGTGTCTCTTGTCGAGTTGAACCTCGATAATCAAATCAGGTCACCCGCGCGGGAATTTATATCGAAAAGTGTGCTCGAATTGCCAACTGATTCATCGATTAGCATTTGATGCTGGAATTTAGGGTGACACACGGGGAACGAAAACGAGGTCGCTGATGTACAATATGGCGTTCGTTAGAAGATTCGATTTACCTGCCAATGTTACGCGACGGTTGTGTCTCGATCTGTTCAACAACCAAAAAGCGAGTATTCACCAGCGTTGACAACGGACAAGCGGCATTTCGTCGACTGCCAAATTACCGCGGATAAATCAATACGATAGCTCTCTCGTCTGTATATATAAAAGCTTCTTTGACGCCACCCCACCCCTCGCCTCCTATTTTCGTACAACGCGATCTTCGGTAAATTCGAAGATCCGTCTCGATTGCCAAGCGTCTACAAACTCGCGGATGCGTTCATGAATGAGACACTCATAGGAGAACACTAAACTTCCTCAATCTGTAGACGTCGAAATCTAAAATGCATTCACTAGGTACCAGTTTCCTGTTAAATTAGCAGAGTAGGAAAAAAACACGTTTTTTTAAAAAAGAACAAAACATCGTGTTTTTTCCCCGAAAAAAAACATGTTTTAATCTTTTTTTTGAGAATGTTTTAATTGACATGTTTTAATCATGGTTTAAACATAGTTTAAAACACTTCTTTTTATATAAAACTAGCTTTTGCCCGCGGTTTCATCCTCGTAGTTCCTGTTCCCGTGGGGATATGAGGATAAAATATAGCCTATGTTACTCCATGATAATGTATCTTTCCATTTGTGGAAGAATTTTTAAAATCGGTCAAGTGGTGTAGGCGTGAAGAGGTTACAAACAAGCAAACACACTTTCGCATTTATAATATTAGTTGGGATTATTGGGGATTGGGATATAATTAAGCATGTACCTATTTACAAAAGAAAACAGTGCCTATAAGTGATTTTTATAGTGAAATACCAAATTTATTGGATAAGATATTTGTTGCCAACCTATATAAAACATGTTTTAAAACATGTTTTATATAAATTTTTTTTCAGTGTTTTAAACTATGATTTAAACACTTGTTTTGAGCAATTGTTTAAAACCTTGGCAACCCTTTAAATTGGCCTTGTCAAAATGGAC
Organism: Ophioninae sp. B BG-2022a; assembly: GCA_030522765.1. Lineage (NCBI taxonomy): Eukaryota > Metazoa > Arthropoda > Insecta > Hymenoptera > Ichneumonidae > Ophioninae sp. B BG-2022a. The sequence goes on from JAPYZJ010000125.1 coordinate 36,401, forward strand.
GATATCCAGCATTGGCAGACATTCAATTCGAACCAACCCAAACAAACCTAAACTTGAGGTGTCAAGATGGACCACGTACAGACAGACATCGACACAAACAAACCGAAACAAACCCAAATTGGACATACCAAATCGAGTCACATCCAGCAACTGGCAGCTATCAACTCAAACAAATCCAAATTGCTCATGTCAAATTGGAGCATATCTAGCATTGGCAACCATCCACCAAAACAAACCCAAATTCGACATATCACGTTGGCTCTTATCCAGCATGAATAGACATCATCCAGCTAACAATAAAAAAAAACCAGTTATCCCTCATCTTCCATCACTAATCCCCTTCCCTAATTCTATCTTCTATCAACAGCTCGCTTTCATACAACTTCGAGTTCTCGAAACGCCAATGTTTTTCTTCAAAATGACGCGACCACGTTAACTCGTGAACCAAACTGAATTCCTTAAATCCTCTCAACGCTGCACATTTCAGCGTGGATCCTTCAATCATTGGATTCTCCTAAAAAAAAAAAAAAAAAAAAAACAGGTACGTCGAGGAAAAAGAATAGCTCGACCAGTGGTTTTACGGGAGAACGCGGAGGACGAATGAGAAAAAGGAAGATGGATGGGTGGGAATGAAAATGAGGACTGGCCTCTGCGGTCTGGAAAGGCTTGAACGCATTCGAAATGCATATCCGGGATATGCTAAATCTCCGAAAGCGGTACCGTGTGATTTCGTTGGGGGTTCCGCGCTCTGTGAGGTCAGGGCAGTACCAATCGCAGCACACGTACTTACCTATCCACACGTATACTCATTGACTGTGTGCACTATTATGGTACGTGGATAGAACTGGGAAAGCGAGTATTTGCGAGAGCTGAGTTTGGATTTACAATGCAAATCCACAGGAGCTGACGTAGACATATATACATATATACATGCATACACATACATACGTACTTGTATATGTATACGGGGGTACACCGAATACTGGTCGTCTCGGTTCATCCTACACGAACGAGGAACTCGTCGAAGCAGCTTCTCCGGTGCTTGCTTGCGACGTTGGTTACCCGAACAGCGAGAACCAACGACAACGACTATGAGGAAGACTCCGCCCTGGCTACGACCTTTGCAAATGCAAAAGCTTCGTTACTTACGTCGAGAGTAACCGGAGCAACCCTCTCGTCTTTTTGGTCTCTTTCTCGTTGCATCTCTCTCTCCATCTCTCTATCTCTATCTCGCTGTATTTACTGGTATGTATGAGCTCGGTGATACGTACATGCGGGAGAAATTCACGTTACCTTCACACGTGATCCGGGCGAGCTCAGAATTTCACCATAGTTTCACTTCTATTTGCCTTGTCCGGGGTAGGAAGCGAGATGCGGGATGAGGACACGTCTTCAGGTTCTCTCGGAGAATGGAGACAGGATACGTCGCGTGGAAAAAAATTTTTGAAGTAGGTTTGATGGCAGAATGTGGGAGGAGATGGAAGAGAATTTTTCGGGTAATTGGGAGAGAAGTTGCTGTATGCGGAATTTGGAAACTGGTGACAGAGTTTATTGCGAGGCACGAGGTCTGATTTGAGATATAAAATGGATTAGCTGTTTGGTAAAGATCTCTCGGTTTGATGTGGGTGAATTTAGTAATATTGGAGACTAGCAGAAATTCCTGGAATTTTGGGGATTGATAGTTTTTGATGGAATAATAATTCACGAATTATTTTAGAATTTTTCAGTAAATAATTTAGTAGTTATAAACATATAAATTAAAAACGGTCGCTTGTGGAAAAACAGATTTTGCAGATGTTAATGATTGCAAAACAAATGAAACTGAATTGCGCTACATCTTGAATATATTGTATTATCAAGATTTAGCATCGTACAACTGATTAGGCTAAGTTTTACATAAATAGACGGCGTTGTCGCCTTTGCCAGTCCATTGACAAAATCGTAAAACATTTATTTTAGCGAAGAATCAATTAGCAATCATTGGAAAATAAAATGTAGGTATATTGAGTTTTTCTGTATTTATTGATAACAATAAGATTATTAGAACGTATCAATTAAATGTTCAATCTTGAGAAATTCGTTTGTTGGACATTTGGAACCAACATGTAGTCGAGTTTGATTTCAATTATTACAGAAAGTGTGAAATTCATATGTCTAAGTTTTTATTTATAATCAAACAAGATATTTGTAAGGTTAAACATGTATCATACGATTGAGACTTGCAAATCCGTGAATCCCCCATTTTTATAAACTTCTTATCAGACGGTCCATCAAGTAGTACCTCAACATAAAAAGGAACGATTTCAACGAAGAGTTTTAATTATTCATTGACTACAAGAGAAACTTGATTGGCAAGGATAGATGGGAGGTGCAAAGGTATTGTTCCTGGAGTCTTTAAAATCGATTTTAGCCGAGAATATAATAGGAAAAAAAAAGGACTGACGTTTAAGAGAGAAATAGTTCCGGGCCTGAAGAGTAACCGCAATGGAAATCAGATACCAGTGCCATTGTACACGTTGGATGATCGTCATTATTTATCGTTGAAGATGGCTCACAATGGCTTAATTGTAGCGATTATCAATGTTTTTTGCTTCGCTAACGAGTCTTTTTCCGCGATTACTTCGAATTTACTGCTTGCGCAACATAAATCGATATACACGAGAGAAGATCGACCACAGAGGTTTTCTAACGAAACGGTGCAAAAAAGAGTTGCCATATTCAGTAGAAATGACAGAATCGTAGTTTGCTGAAGAGAATTATCAATTTTTTTAAGGGATCAATAAAATATTTGAAAAATCCAAAAGGAAGATCCCAATTAGAATCCAACAAGTCTAAAGTACATGGATCCAATGGTGCGTCGCATTGGATCTCAATCAGGAAGCAGGGACAGTATGGGAATCCAATTGGATTCCTGGTAATAACATGGGCGGTGTTCCAATATCGATCAGCGACCCATTCCGGCTCAAGTTTCTCAATCGATACCAACCGCTACGCGTATCGTACTATCGGTTTGTTTGCCAGTTGTGCGAGCCACATCATACGCGCTACTTGTACATACCTAAACCTGGCTGGAACCTTGGAATTCGTCGTGGCAACAGACCTTGTCTTTCACGTTTGCGTATGTAGATTGTACGAGACGTATAGTTACATTTTAGAGGCACAATTTCCCTAGGCAAGTTTCGAGCTTTGGGGGTTGATTAATTAATCACTCGTCTTGACGTATCAAGCTTCTCCATGAATGGGGATCCTATTCATGAGGGTTTGGTGGCTTGGGGAAGTGGATCTTCAATCTCGCCCTTCAAACAAGCCCTTTGGACTTACTTTGCGAATCATTTTTCAGTTTCTTGATTAATCAATATTTCGTCATTCGAGGACAACCAGTGATTTGGAAGGATTGATAATTAGGTGGTTGGGTCATTAATTTACTTGATGTCAATTCGGGAAAAAAAAACCTTTTTTGTGATATAAAGTTGTTTGAATTGCGAAAGATTTTTCATTTGCTGAGATTATGGTCCAAAGAGCATTATTCATTATCTATCGAAATATTGATCACGTATTACGAACCTCTGGATTATTTTCAACTGATAGGCGAGCCATCGAGATAATCATTTTAGATTATTCTTTTTCGAAGTTAGTTGCACGACCTTCCGGTTATCGCATGCACGTACGTGTATACCATTAATTATTTACGATCGCACGTAACATCGTCAAGGTTCTACCAGTCGTTATTGCTACGTTATAGCATATTGCATGAGACAAGACGAAAAATATTACGAAATTAACGTACAAAGGATTTCCGAGCTGAAGTTACGCGGCAATAATTTTTAAATAACTGTGATAGACCTTTTATCGCCAACGTAAAATCAAATTGCAAGAATTATTTTTTTTGTCGTTGAGTAAAAAATAATTCAATTTATTCATTCAGACGTGAGAGGTCAGACTAACGGTGCGAATATCGAGGTCATTGGAAAAAATTAATTTTGGGAGCATTTGTAAATTAATTGAAAAATAGATAGAAAACTTATTTTGATGTATAATAAATTTCATAGTGAAATATTTACAATTTAACCTAGTATTAAGTAATTAATGAGCAGATTTAATACCATCTTTAATTGTAAATGTTAATCGAATCAATTAATCGTTAAATAATTTTCTAAAGGATCTTCGCACGTAAGGGTCTCAACAGGAGTTAACAACATTATTGTGGTTAACTCCTGTTGTTAATTCCTGAACTCCTTCATGCTGTTTAATTAAAGAACGGGAAAAAAACCATTCTTCTTCCAAGGAAAGTGAAAAAAAATTTGCAAATGTTTCTCTTTTGGTGAATTTGACAAATTTCTCAAAATATTTCGTTGCCTCATTTGTAAACAGTTTGCATTATTTTCATACTTTGATTTCGATTCTCTTAACAAGTAAAATATAGTGAGTAATGAAAAAATGTGGTTCCAAAATTCAAAGAATCCTTTTTTTTCATTTAAATGCAAACTAGCTTAAAAAATTACTATTATTAGAAATTACGTTTAGAATTGACCGTTAAAAATTAGCTCCATTATTTAGGCGTCAGTTACCATTAGAAGTTAACATTACTAGAAATGACCTATATTAAAAAATTCATTTCTAAATTACCTTACAAATCAAAATAAAAAATTACCTTTATTATTTAGATGCAAGCTTACCTTTTTTTATGATCTTTCCAATCTTTACATGTAAATTACTCTCCAAAATTTCGATCGAAAAAAAACGCGTTCACATTTTTCCTATCAGGAGTTCTGATGGCATTCTTGACTTGGCTGCTAATTCGGTATCGTACGCATGGAATAAACAAACCGGTTCGTGACCGAGTGATGCACGGAGATTCGCGATAGGAAAAAATTGTAAATTCCTCGACGCATTATGGAATTACATGGTTTTCTGTTTGACTGCACTCATACAAATATATTCATACCCTAAGAATTCGCGGAGGGGGGAGGGGGGGGGGAAATACTCGTTGAAATGGAAGAGAAAAGTGGCCCGGAGCTTTTTCGTATTCCGAGGGAGGCTTATTCGTATCCGCGGGACAATCGCTCGCAGAAGTGTCGCGATAAGCGATTGCCGCACTAAAAGTAACCGCTGGTGCCGGGCTTAGAAGGGAAAAGCCGAGAAACAGAGTGAAAAATACGAGGAAAAAAAAGAGAGAAAACGTAATGGAAGGGAGTTATCATCTTGGGCCGGAAAAGATGAGTGTAAGGGAATAAAAGACCGCGGTGAATATAAACGGTCGAGAAAAATCGTGAAAACAAAAAAAAAGAATGTAAAGCATTCGAGAAAACGAAGAAAGACGGGGTGGGTGAATAGGGGCATGGTAGGGTCGGGGGAGTAGAAAGAATAAAAGAGCAAAGTGGAAGAAATATGAAACAGCAAATCATGGAGGATTATAAATGATGCTCAATGAGGAAATGTCATTTTTTTTCCATACTAGTCTTCACCATTCATTCCAACATTACGACCACTCCACATTCCATTAAACACGTACGAAGTAACCTCATCTTAAAAAATTGAATTACTGCGCTTTTCTGAGGTCAGACTCATTTCAGTCCACCAAAAATGATAATGAACCAGTTTTTCCTTCAGTTGTTACACCTGTGTGGCTCACCGAAAAATTAAATTTTTTCCGAATTCTCTTTTGGGAATACTGAAAAAAAGGAGTTTGAACGTGGGTCGAAGGATTTGAAATAGATGTATTGGTATTTGCAAAAAATGTATGGAAAAAGTACCAGTGTCAGGTCAGTTTTAATGGACACTGGAAACGTTGTTTTTTGCTGCTTCCAGCTGATTTGCTGGAGGATTCAAACATGTTACACCCGAGCATTGATAACAACAACGAAAAGGATCTTCCTCCACTAATCTAGTCCAGACACTTATCAAAAGATGTGGATATTTTTTCACTAGAGATTAGTAAAATTTTATATAGCTAAACGTTTAAGATATCTAAAATGTAAATTAGTTCATATTCCAAACAGTCGAAATTCGAAATAGCTGAAATTAAAAATATCGAAAACTTCAAATATCTAGAATTCAAATAATGGAAATCAATGGAAATCAAATCAAATATGGAATCGAAATATTTAAAGTAGAAAATAATTGATATTTAACATAACTAGAATTTAAAAAGTTGAAATTCGGAATAACGAAAACTTTGAATAGCTAAAATTTAACGTATTTAAATTTAAAAAATACTTGAAACAAAACGGATTAAAAAAATATCGTGGCTTACTCCATATTATAGATACTTGACTACGCAAACGGTAAATTTTTTGGAGCACAAAATTAATTCCAATGTATATTACTCCTCCAGCTTAGTAAATAATTTCGTGGCTTTGAAAAAATGTATGGAGGCTCTTTTGGGATATTCCATCGTCCATCAGCGTCGGGAGTAGCCCCAGCTTTTTCCTTTTGAAAGAAACGTTTCAACTGTAACATTTTCCATGAGAGCGGAAGTTGGTAGCGATGAGGCAGCAAATCGTTCTCGAAAGGAAGAAGACGAGGATCGAAGCGGTTTTCAGAAGATCCTCGGTGCAGGGGAGAAACGTTTCGGGCGAGGCATTAAAATGGGAAAGAGCTATCGAGGAGGGACCACCTCGAAGAGATAAAATAGAAAATTGTGGTGAGCCGAGGGACAAAAAGGGAGAATAGTGGAGGGCAAAGATGGCGAGAGAAGAAATATACGTGTGCACACACGCATGCCGAGCCAAGAGGAGAAAAGTAAAGTCAGATAAACGAAGAAAAAGGGGAAAGGGGATAAAAAGTACATACGAGAGTTCCTGCACTGAGTAACAGGTACGAACTGAGAGTACCTGGACTAGATCGTGGTTACGAGATAAAAGGCTTCTCGTCGGTTCAACGCCCTGAAAATAAAAGAAAACCCCAACGCGTTATAAAATATTTGCCCTCGCCTCTGTTATTTCGGTGAAAAAAAATTTATTAAAATCATATACATTGTTTGTATTCCTTTGCTGGTTTGCCCTCCACATGCATATATATGTATATATCTTCTGTGAATTTTATAACTATTATTGAACCGTGTAATAATACAAGTTAATAAAAAAAATTCTTAGTAAAAATAATCAATCTCTAAATGATAAAAGGAAGGGAACTTTCAAATTTCAAAATTATAAGACATTACTTATAATTATATAAGTTATAAAACATTAGCTCTGTTTTGATATCTATGTCGGTCAAGACTTTGTTCTTTTATATCTTTGAATCATTCGACAAAAGTTGGCAATCCCTTTTAACTATTCGGTAATAAAAATGTTGAATGAATGCTCCAAACAGGATTTTTTATTTGTCTTAATTACACATAATGCTATAAGCATAATAATACAATTATTATTAAACGTAAATCTTTTTTTTAAATTAATTGATATAAGAGGGAATGTATTATTTTCAAAAAATTTTAATATCTTGTCAACTTTCACCCCCTTGAGAGATAATTTTTGAAAACTGACAAGATACAAATTTTGGTTTTTTTTTGTACAAAGTTTGTTAGAATCAAGTTTCATCAAAAAATCCAAATTCATCCAAAAATTTGCGTCCAAACTTCGTGTCCTATATGACCTACTTAAGGGTGGAATTTTAAAAAATATCCTTCTCTACACCCCTCAATACCATGGAAGAAAATGATTCTTAAGTACGACCCTAAATTTCATATTTCTAACTTCATTTTTTTAATCTCTGTGCCGATATCCCTCCCAGTCACGATTTATTCTTTTATCAATAAAAAAATCCATTTAGATTTATTATTTTATTTACAAAAGAAAAACTGTGGTTCGATGAAAACTTTGGAAATTTTTCCTCAAAATTTGGAATTTGTTTATAACTTAAAAATGTCTACGTTTCGAGATCGCTTAAAAATCATCTTTTTTTCTAAGGTGGATCACGCTGCCAAGCTGTTGATTATGAAAATCCAAAAAATTAAAATTTGCTCACCTTCGAGTGGTAAAACGTTCAAGAATGATTTCCTCGACTTACGTATAAGAAAATGATCGCACACGAAACTTGGTAATTCGGGCGAGCTGCGTTACAAGTGTGGGTGTATCGAGTAACGAGCGGTCGTAAAAATGTTATCTGAATTGACTTTTCAAGTACAAGTATCGACGAGCTTCTCGGGACCGAGCGCGTAATCAGTTCACCGCATGCAAAACATGCTACTCGTATATGCCTGAACTAATCGTGCATACATCTATTTGCCTATTGTGAAATCCCCATCGTCGTATTTCGCACGTGGTTCAGGGCTAACGAAAATGTCTGATTACTCGTACGTGTATTATGAGTATTGATAGAAAGTAAGCAAGAAAAATAAATAAAAGCTGAGTCGCGAAATATAAATAAATCATTTTTTGGCTACGATTTTATATAAAGTTTGTTTTTATCGTTGTTAGAAAATCAATGAAAAAAATGTTTCAATTATTGTTTTCGTTTTTCCAAGGGGAAGTAACTTATTTATTGCTGATATAGTTATCAACCGTGATTGTAGAACTTTTCCTTGAAAAAACGTAAATGAAAATATGATAAATTTGTTTCAATTCATTTTCGAATTGTGGTAACGATGATAAGCCTGGTCAAGGGTCGACCAATGTTATCTATTTAAAATTCGCGATTTAAGTATTCAAGAACTAAATAAATGTGGAAAATTTCAAGTCGATCCAAGTTTTTTTGACACATCGCGAAATCGAATGCATCTTTTCGAAAAATATAGTTTCCAAAAAAAAGACGTTAGAAGTTTTCTCAGCAGTTCGATCCTTGTGACCACAATATCACTTAAAATCTCCCCACATAACACACGAAGGCTTCCTCCAAACCTGAATGACTTCAAGCAACGATCATTTTTTTTTCAATTTTCACTCCGTCATGTTATTTAATTTGGGGAAGAAAAGATTACTCGTTTTCAACCAAGCGAATATTCATAACTTCATTTTTCTCCCGTATTCGATTTTTTTAACGAGGCGAAATATTATCAGCGGATAATATCGAAGTGATTTAAATGTGCTAAAAATCAATTTTTCAAATCGGAGTGATACTTGGAATATATAATATTGTTTTTTTTTTTAATTGTTCACATTATTCTAATCCCTTAAAAATACATTTTGGGGTCTTCCCAGATGACTCTAGTCTTCCTAAAAAATTAGGAATAATCCTTGGTACGTTTTTAATGCAAATCATTTTTCCATGCACTACTGCTCGAGTTTTACAAGGGTTCAAAAGATGTTTGGCAGCGGAAAGATTTTCGTGCGTTTAATATCGTTAATCCACATGGGCATTTGGTCCAATGAATGAGTCATGCATGGGCGAACGTGAATTCGTAATAAGACACTACGCTCGACCGTTCGCTCTGAATTTAGAGGGACGAAGATTCGGTTCGCCCGATGAGAGGACTTTCTGGTGGAGACTACTCTCGCAGAACGTTTCTCTTCTCGGCCCGGCCAGTTCTATTCCTAGACGCACTCATGACCGCGCATTCCTGTCGTCTCTTTTTTTATCGCATTCCACCTATCGCTTTTACTAATTGTTTTTTTTTTTCATTTTAATTTTTTATTCAAACACGAAATGAGGGTATCGGTTGGAAATTGTAAAGTTGGTGAGCTGAGGAATCGTAAGATTTTTGAATAGTGATGAAAAGGGTTTTTTTTTAGGTTTGTTTAATTATATTTTTACTTAGCGAGTAAGGGCTTTATTTTTTTATTTTCAAAATAATGAGGTGTATTTATTTATTTACTTGATTATTTAGAGGTGAAAGGCTGTATTTTTTATTTTGGAAGACGAAGGACTCCATTTATTTATTTATTCGTTCATTTACACATGAAGGTCTTTTTTATTTTATAAGACAAAGAGGTTCATTTATTTATTCATTTGTTTAATGAGAAACGCACATTTTTTATTTATTTTAGAAGTTGGACTTCATTTATTTTTGTTATTGTATAGGGTGAATGGCTTGATTTTTTTCGTTAAAAAAGTTAAGTTATTTTTACGTTAGAGGATAAAAGGTTTCGTTTCTTTATTTATTTATTTATTCAGAGATGAAAGAGTATTTTTGCTGAAAAGAGGAATTGGTTTGGACAATGAGAGCAATTGTTGTTTTTTGGTACGTTGATGGGCGATCTTTCGAGTAAGTGGTGGAACGAGGATGAATTCTGGAAGGACTATATACTATCTATTAAGGGCCATTTGTAGGAGGACGAAATGACGTCAAAATTGCGTAAACGGGGTTGAAACGACGACAACGTGACTCGTCGGTGTCTAGTCAATCCTTACGAAAATTATTGGCTCGTAAAGAGCAGCTTTCTCCCTACACGAGAAAGCTTCTCGCATTGACAAATTTCGGAGCTCGACTTTTTTCGTTGTTCGTTTTTTTTTTGTATTCTTGAGTGATCTTAAAAGTTTTCGACTTTATGGTGGGCGCGGATTTATTCACCGGCAAAATGATCGTTAAATGCAAAGAGTTCACCTCCATTTTTTATATCGTAGGTACGTCGACATCGTTATGAATAAATAATACGAGAATATCTTATGCAAGACTCAAAAGTAGACGCAAATAGCCCAATAAAAACACAGTGATGAGGAGGCGCGCAAATTCCAAATTTACTTTATCAAGATTTTTTTTTCGCTGTTCTCAGTCGAAACTTACGACCAACCATTCCGTTGCAAACGACAAGCCTTCTTGTTCCTTTTGGAAAATCTTTCAAAATTTCATATCGAAGATCGTGAAATGTTATTTACTTCTTATCTACACTGTTTATAGAGCCTTACGTCTCGACGCTTTTGGTATCGTATCTACAACCAAGCCCAATCTCAAAAACAAGACAATTGAGGAAAGATCGTTGCTTCTCTTGTAGTAAAAAATTCTCTATCGGTATCGTGGGTTCCCATTCTTCAAATCTTCGAAATTGTATTTTTAAAGATATTTTCGTCACTTTTACACATTATTTCAAATTATTCTTCCATTCCAGATAATACAGAATTTTTATTGGAACTTCGATATTCATTATAACGTTTTTGATGTGTTAAAGGTCAAAGTTTGAAATTCTCAAATATCTGTTTAATTATTCTCAAAATAGTTTAAGAACAATTTTTAATCAGTGAAAAAATTAAGAAAACTGAAAACTTGTTTGTTGTTTCAATACATTGGAAAAATAATTTCAGGAAAATGTAAAAATAAAAAGAGGATGCTGATAAACGTGTAAATCTAATACTGTTTTTTATGATACATATTTGAGAATTTTTCATTGGAACTTCGACCTCCGTTATACTATTTTTGATAAGATGAAGAATAAAGTTCAAAAACTCTCAAAAATCTGGGACAGAAAAAAAATGTTTAAAATATGATTGCATAAAATAAGAACAAAAACGTGACAATCGTTTTTATTATATTTCATAGATTGGCTTTTCCCTTCAATATATTCGAAAAATAATTTTAAGAAAGTCTAAAGACAAGAAAGAAATAGTAGTAAAAGTGTAGATATCAAATTATTTTGCTATTTCAAATATTTGAGAATTTGTAATCTCCCAACGAACCAAAAACCATCGGCCGTTTTCGATATGAAAAGAATCTGCGACGAGTACCAGGCCGATTGTGCGAGCATGAATATCGTGAAATAATAATTTAGTTGTCCCATTAGCATCGGAGATATGCCAGAAGCAAATTTTGGAAACACTGTTTCGAGATGAATGCGTAACCGTTTTATTTTTAGAGAATTTGACAGAACACAGACGGGGAGGAACTTTTGAGTTTATACAACGACGAATACATAATACACGTCAATTTTATGTGCCAGAATAAACTTTGCAATATTCCGAAGATATTCTTATCTTCAGTGCTTGTTTCATGATTTCACCCCCCAGGATTTCCCTTTTGTTTTTCCAGTGTATTTCACAGCCCGACTAGATGAGTTCTTGTCAAAATTTAAGGTACTATACAGTAAATATGATATTGAAAATAACGATTAATAATAATACTTAATAATGTTCCATATAAAAAAATAATATTCGTAATATGGTGATTAAATATTCGATCTATGAGTTGGTCCATAACGTATAAATCGGTAAGATGGCCATGATTGAGCGAACATGTTTTCGAAAGCACAAGCAAGCTTCGATTTACAAGATTATGAATCGATTTAAAGAGTCATATCGTTTTGTTCATTAATTATAATGAAGTTACTTTCCTTCGTCTAATGACTCTTTTTCGATGATCCCAAAATAAAAGGTATAAATACCTGTACATAGTTTATTACAATAATAATAAAATTCTAATAAACCATTTTAAGATTTTGGCTCTTTTGGAATTAGTTCAAGACATATTGTAATAATTAGTTTAATAATTAGTTTAAGAACTGTTGCAATAATAATCGGGGTAGCATACGCTTAAATATACGGGCAAGAAAGAGAGACCGGAAGAGAGGATGATGATAATAACGATTTATCTATGCCTAGGTTCAACCATTAGGCAAAATATACAACACATTCGTAAAAAAAAATAAACAAAATAAAATAAATGCTATATAATAACAATATAAGGACAAAAAAAGTAATAATAAAAAGTAAACAACGTAAAAAAATAGTAATAAAATAATATAATAATAGATGTTATAACAAAAGTAGGATACTAAAGTAACAATAAAAATATTACAAATTTTACAATGTTATTGCAATAACGCACCTAATTGACATTTAATTCGTCGTCTTCTAAAAGAGAGAGAGGGAGAGAGGAAGAGCGTGAGGGCTTCGAAACGGCGTAACTGTGGCTGCATTGGCGTGACCTAGTGCCGGGGGTGGTTTATATAGGTCAAACCCGGTGGAGGGTGATATAGATTTTTAGAGCGCGACCCGCCCTTTCGGCCAGCGGCCAGAGCGGCAAGGGGAGGATATCCTGCGCGGAGGGTCTTGGGTGGGGCGGGGGAGGGATGGTTTACCCTTCAACCCGGGGATCCTTGCGTTTTCCCCGTAGTCCACCACCTCGCGACCCTCCCTCTGGCGATACGACTTCGGGTCTTCCTTTCGAAGGAATATGGGTCATTCTAGTGTCCCGAAAGACGCCATAGTAAAGAAAACCAGAGCAGTCTTAGCGATCTTCATTGATGGCGATAATGGTGAGGAAGAGAACAAAAAAAAGAGGCTCGCCGTTTGGAGAATTTCAAGAGTTTGAGATTTGTACCAATTTACAAATCGACTGGTCATGTGACGATACTACGTGCTTCGAATTATTACAAGGTGGCTTGGTCTTTCAGGGCTTTCCTTTTATTTTTGGATCCTTGGGGAGCTCCATCTATCATAGTGGTCGATTCATTTTTTTTTTCAGGGATTTTGAGTACAAAGAGGGCACGAGGAAACTAGGAAAAAGCGTCGTGACGCTAGATATTATATTTTCTTATAATATCCTCAATGTCCAGGGGTCAGGTGTATCGAAATAGGAATTACATTTCTGCTCTTTAAAATATTTTAAAAATAAAAAAAAAAATTTATTATATCTTTTCCAGTGTTAAGTATAAGCTGCTATCAATATAGCATTAAATAGTTGATTTATCTTATTGCAATGTTTTAATTCAGGGGGCATATCCAGTGATTTGCATTGCCCTACGTATTCATTAGAATATGAATAAGTTTTAAAAGATGCACTTATTCTCATTAATTACTGACATTTTTTGTAATACAAAATATAATTAAAAATCTTCAATCGTGTAAAAATGTGTAAAAATAATGATTAGCATCCCGTTCTATATGATATGTGGATGATAAAAATTTTTTCCAATTCCAAAAATAATTGTCAGATATATGGTGTGTCTTATCTATGTTGGTGCATCCGGACGGACACTTCAAAACTGCGAAAGCCAAATAAACTCAATCAGATCCAAGTAAACCCAAACAAATCCAAAAAAATCCAACCCAAACCTCCCAATAAATGTATAGCAAACACAAAATAAATAAGCAAACCCAAACAAACCCAAGCAAAACAGACCTCCACCGAAGCAAACCTCAAATAGTGAAAACCCCAAACCAACGCAAGTAAACCTAAATAACACTCGAACAAACCCATCACAAAACCAATCAATCCTCAATAACCCCATACAAAACCCAAAACAAACAAAACAAAACTATGTTTGCCCAAACAAACCAAAAATACACCAAAAGTCAAGCCCAAACAAACCCAAGCCAACTCTGTAAAACCCAAACAAACCAAAAATACACTAAAAGTAAAACCCAAACAAACCAAAAATACACCAAAATAAACCCAAACAAATCCAAGCCAACTCTGTAAAACCCAAACAAACAAAAAATACACCAAAATAAACCCAAACAAATCCAATCCAACCCAAACAAACCAAAAATACACCAAAATAAACCCAAACAAATCCAAGCCAACCCAAACAAACCAAAAATACACTAGAATAAAACCCAAACAAATCTAAGCCAACCCAAACAAATCCAAACAATAAAAAAATACACCAAAAGTAAAACCCAAACAAACCAAAAATACACCAAAAGTCAAACCCAAACAAACCAAAAATACACCAAAAGTAAAACCCAAACAAATCCAAGCCAACTCTGTAAACCCCGAACAAACTGTGAACTGGACTCTGAGCTGGAGCTCATCTTCAGGACTCCCTTATCAAAAAAAGATCCCCCACTTTATCCACCGAACGTTATTTGCCGATACACACTGAAATAGCATTTATCCGGCGGAGGCTCCTGTCGACGCCACCTACCCGCAGTATAAACAAACGCGGCACGTTTCTCCTTATTGATCGGTAAAAACGTCCTCTATATCGTACAGCCTTTGATTACAGAGGAAAGCATCATTTCGCTTTCATTTCCTTTGGTACGTATCTATCCGAAAACCATTTCGTCTTCTGAATAAACAAAGTGTCCCGTTTGTATTTCCTTGGATACTCTGCGAGTGGGAAAAGCTATCGCTGCCTATCGACTCAATTATATATATTTGATTAGATACAACGGCATAGTCTGGACTACGCTGAATTATTTTTTCTTCACCGGTTAGGAGATCGGAAAAAAAGACGCTGCCATGCCATTTCCGGTTTGTAGGTTTTGCATTAGTCAAGGATATTTTATAGACCAACGAGGCAGGTTCGATAAATCGGATTTAATATTAGAATATACTTTAATGGTGTTATTTTCTATAAATAAATATCTATTGTAATAATTATGTTAATATCTGTTACAGTTATTTAATGTAACAGTAATTAAATGTAATCATTAATTGTGTATTGTAATAAACACCAATAATTAAATCAAATAAATAGGTATAATTGAGATAAATAGATTTTTGTTATTACTACATCTTTTTTACGCCGATTATTTTGTCATTGGTTCAGGCAGTTTTTTTGCTGGGGTAAGGATATTGTATATTTAAAAAAATGCTGCATATACAATCGGAAAAAAATAATTGCGTCATCATACAATATGTTATTCTATTTCCATTAACAATGAGAAATTGGAAAAAGCATCGCTGCTTTAAATTTTGTATTTTTTTATTAGAATTCATGAAAAATTGAAAATTAAAAAAGTATTTGTTCGAGTCAACTTCAATTCCATAAAAAAAATTCGTGCAGGATTTTTTATAATCACTATCAGGTGAAACGTCGATTTCAAAGATGTCAACTGTGAAAAATTGGATTTTGTAAAAAAAAGCGTGAAGTTCCATCGCGTTAATCATTTCGTCGTGGCGCCAGAAAATAAAGTATTCTCGGGAGATTTCTCGTCGATCATTGGGAAATGGGTCATGCACGGAGGAGATATGTAAGCACCTCGCTTGTTACATCCCCTCAGATTGATCGTGGTGCTTACGGGGAGAATAAAGAGAGCGATACGTTTCGCATTCCATCGCCTTGGAAATCTCTTCGCCACATTGAATCGTTTGTCGAACAAATGGCTGCGATTCCTTTGCCCTTCTCCAAATCCAATACGCGGATGCGCAAACGAAGCCTCATTTACTATCGTCTTCCCCGTTCGACTTGGACAGCCTTTTATAGGCTGTAAGCAGAACTTTAACTTATCATTATTTGGGTTTAGTAACGAACGATCATGAAAAAAATTTTCAGATTAATAATTAATTATAATTACTGGAAAAATTATTGTTTAGGTTTAATAATTGATAATTACAACAAAATATATATTTAGATTTACTCATTAATAATTACTAAAAGAATGATCATTTTTAGTTAATAATAACGGAAAAAATATTTTTTTTGTATTTTCTAATGAATAATCAATAAAAAAATTATTATGTGCATTTACTTTTTAATAATTACTACAATTATTGTTTGGGCGTACTAATTATTGCTAAGTAAATTATTTTCGGTGCTTAATTATTAATAATCATCGAAGCAATTATTTTTTATCTACTTATAAAAAAAAATTTGTTGGTTTTACTAATGAATAAGTACTGAAAAATAATTTCTAAAATGTCAGGAAGGGCGAGCACACACGTTTGTATTCGGCCAACGTTCTTTTTGGAAAAGAATTATCAATTACCACGTTGATAAAATTAGCTTTTAATCGCCACCGGAATCTTCATTCGTTTATTGATCACCATCGAACAGTTGGCGCATTAATACTAACGCAGAGTTTTCGTGGTGGACGAACATTGAGCACGCGACTCACTCACATGCGCCATATGAATTATTGAGGGATTACACGATCGACTGTTACACGAATACGTTTGGCAAACTGATTCCGGCTTTATTAAAGCACTCTTCTCTCTATTTTTAATCCGATACTTCACGCCATTCGTGCAAAAAGCTTTTCTCTAGTTTTCAAGCCCTTTTCCAATTCTCACATAATTATGAATAAGTTCGATTAAAAATATATCACCAGGGTAAAAATTCTGTCAAGTGTCGGAATTTTGGGTTCGAATAGGTAAACCATTTTTTTTGTTAAACTTTCGTGACATGCTCTTTTTGTACTTATATCGAATAGTTTTCAACGTGTCAAATCCTTAACAAAAATTCTAAAAAATATCAGAATATTCACGAATTCTTCCGAATGTGGATCTACAAATGTTCAAGGGTAAAAGCTATTAAAATTGTTGCTACAAATTGATATCTGAGGGAAATTGCTGGAAGGAAAGGGCTTTGTACTAAATTTTCAAAACTGTAAAATTAGTCATTCAAAAAACCACCAAAGATTATCGTGGAACTTTAGCGATCATTTTTCCTTTCAAATTCATTCTATTCTTCATAAATAATAATATTGAAAGTTCAACTGTCACTGATCGAAAAATAATTTCACGATATTTCGTAAAAATAATGTTTTCCTTTCTCTCCATAATTTAAATTCGTATCCGAATGAATGAAAACGATAACAAAAACATGTCGTCATGTACATTAATAAATGTACATTACTAAATTCGGACCACACGATCAGGAAATTGATTGAATCCAAATAAAACGACTCCGCAAAGAATAAAAATAAAAATACACATTTCGACATAAAAATTAACAAATACATAATAACAAACTCAAACGAATCAATCAGGAGTTTGATTCTTCCCAATTTATCTATATTCATTTAAAAGTCTCAGTATTTATTGTATTATGATTTTTTCGTTTTGATTATATTTTTCCATGTTTGAATACTTCATTACATCGAGGAAAACAAAAACACACTGGGGCATTTTCGTTCAGCCGAAAAATCAACAACCATGTAGCTGAAGGCAAATTTCAGAGTTTTTCATCATTTTCAAATTGGAATTTCGTACCTTCATATGTCCTCCCGGGCTTTAACGTAAATTGAGAATTGCACATTGTTTTTTTTTTTTGGTCGTTCGATGCGTCGCACAGCGATGAATAAATAGGGGACGTGCAGTAACGGAGGGAGTGCGATATCGAGAGATTTCGTCGAGGGGAGCTTCCACATCTCGGAGGCCTTCCGCGAGCGAGAAAATGTGGGTCACACGAGCAAGAAGCCCGATCGCAGCAACCCTCGAGCCACTTCGATCAAACGTGAAACTATAACGAGGGCGCAAAGAAGTCTTTATTTTCCGAAGGATTTTGCGTTCGTCCCAACGCGGAAGATGATCGAGTTGTTTTTTTTTGTCTCGACCTTTTTCTCCGTTTTTTTTTTCATCCCTCGGCAAATACACAAAGTGTTGGTTGGTTCCCTTCGGGGCTTACTTGACTATGCTATTTTCGGCATCCGTTTCGAGCCGTTCGCCCCCCCCCCCCCCCCCCCCCCCCCCTCCCCCCCCCCCCCCCCCCCCCTCCCCCCCCTTCCCTGCCTCTTTCTCACTCCCTCCCTCCCGGTATCGCTCTTTTTCTCTCGTCGAAAGTGGGTCATACCCTCGCGAAATTTCTCTTACCCCGAGGAATCGGTTTTCAACCCTCCAGCCCATCATCCACTCTACTCGATCCACCTACGCGTACACAGAGAATATTTTGTCCGCCTCGTTGAATCCACCTTCCGCTGTGGCTCGTTTCTTTCTCGTTGAAATTTTGTTTTTGTCGTTGTTGTTTTTTTACTTCTTTTGAAGCGTGTGATTCGATTGGCTACGTTATTGTGCGTAATACCGTTGCACATTTCGCACTTAATCGTACGAGTCTCGTCCAACGGTCGTTGCTTTTTGCTCAAGCGGAGGGTTTTTCTATTTCCTAACTCGAATGACACTTTTTTTTCGATTTGTCTGGAACAGTGAAAAAGATAGATTATTCGTCAGGAGAATAAGTCTGGGTCTCCGGACATTTCCATTTTCCTACATTCTTTTTGGATTTCATTTTTATTTGTGTTTTTTGAATAAATGCTTATTATACCTAATTTGAATTTATATTTGTATGTAATCTTTTTTATCGTGGATTCGAAAAGTTTAATATTTTTATCGAATTAACCGTTGCCTGGAGCTTGATTGAATTGCAAAAAATAATATTTGAACCAGCCACGAGCGATGTTCAAAATATTATCGATTCTTGATATATCGAATTTTGAAAAAAAAAATATCGTTAGAGCTATTTGACTTTTCCATCTTTATCGCAAACGATTCAAGATATTGATTTAAAGAAAATAGGGTGAAACAAGAAAAATGTTTTTTTAATGAATCCGAACAATTTTTCTTAAACTATTGTTAAAAAATAAAATGTAGGTACTGCTAGAGGCAAAATTAATTCGGTCGCGTTAAACAAAGTGATGCTCGACGTGCTTTGGCTTGCACGGGCAGCTCCATATTTTTGCCGATTCGTTTGAATTAAAAACGGGTTGAGAATTATTAAACCAAATCAAATTTGGACAAAATTTTTCATGTTCTGAAAAACTTTTAAAGAACAAAAAGGCAGCCGTTTGCAAAAAAGAATCCCAATTATTTCGCCCACTTTTTCGCTTCAACAGAAAATATATTTCCGAATCAATTTTTGACAAAAATCTCTCCCCAATGGGCCTGTAAATGGAATTTCTTTTCGATTGCGCGGATATTCATGTGAACCGGTTCACCCGTGAAATCCTGTAAACGCGTCGTAAAATCCTCTTTTCATAAAAACGCATTTCAAGTTCGATTTACTTATTTACAAAAAAAAAGAAAAAACGATGATTACAAGCACCCTCGGTATTTCCCAACGACCGACTTATTTTCGGAAAATTCAGGGCCTGAAATAAATCGAGCGAGGAAAAAACGTGTATAATTCTTACCTATTAAGAGACAAACATAAAATCTTGGCAGACATCGAAATGCTGGAAAACTCGTATCGTCGTGAAGGCGAAGAAGCGTGGCTTTGCGAAGGTTCGAAAAGTCGATAGTGAATTAAGCAGCTAGTGCGCGTCGCGCATTTGCTGCAACGAGGAGCAGCACCGTCACCACTACAGCCGGAGCAAACCAGGAACGACTTGCCTGGGGCTGCCACTATCGATTCGTGACGCTGCAACCGGGTATATTTATACGAGTGTACCAGGTAACTCTCGCCGACTTCGTCGAGTTCCGACGTTTCCCGATTTTCGTCATTTCGCTTCGTATTTGCGCTTGATGCACCCGATCTTAAACTGTTCCCACGTCTAGGAATCATTGAAACCCAAACGAGCCCAATCTTGACAAAAGCAGTCATCTCGTTGACAGACGAAAACGTCGTTGGCGATGTGTTCCGCATTAGATATTATTTTTATTTGTTATGACAATAGTTTATGAATGGAGAATGTGAAAAATGATGATTATTATGAAGATAAAGGTGATGATGATCATGCTAATCTTGATGGCGATAGTAAAAATGCTGACGATATTAATTATTTTGAATAAATCATTATTAACATCATGTTGATCTTAATAATTATTAACACATCATCGTGTTAATCTCATGGTGATCTTAATAATTTTTATCATATCATTATCAATAATATGGTATTTATTATTATTAACACGTTATTAATAATATCATGATGATGTTAATCATTATGAACAGCGTCGTCATCGTTGTCATCACCATCGTCATTTTCATGATAAAAGTAATAATAATACGCAAATTATTCAACTCCACATCTCTCCTCAGTTTTTTCAACAATCTTCAGATTAATATCTCCAAATTTGGTTTCAATTTCTTCCAAGGACCTCAATAATTGAAAATAATGAAGAAGCCACGTGTTCCGTCCATTTTTCCCTATACTCCTCGATACAGCTGATACTTGATATTCTCAAGACTTGATTCAATCAATATAATTAATTTCAGGAATAAAGTTCGACTTTGTTTACCTCAACTTAAACGCTGGTAACATCAACATGTAACTAGATGATCCTCTCGAGGTTAGCTGAGATATTGTAAAAATACCTAACATAAATATCTTTCGAAGCTACTCTCCAGAACTGTTGATTGAATCTAGGCAATAGAAAGAATGAATTGATGACATTGAAGCGTTTATTCAACAATCTTTATTACCTTCACCTGGTGTTACGAGATTGTTGAAACATACACCTCTCGTATTGCATCGAATTTCTCTTGAGCGATAAATCCACCAAAATTTCGTCGACAGTAATGATTGACAGGATAAAAGTCTTTTCGAAAGTAAAATGACATACAAATGGACCGAACACCATCCGTTGAAACGCAATAATCAAGTATGTATTGTACGGTGGAAAAGTTTAAATTTAGAATAATTATGGATGTCCAAAGTTTGTACGCCGCTTCGATATTTTCAAAAGAAAGGAGAAAATGCATTTGGAGAATAACAGAACTGACGGATGAAGTTCAACGAATAAGGGAACTTTGGTATGAATGGGATTTCGCTCGAAGCGTAGCGAGGGAAACAATTCCTATTGATTCTGCTAGCACGGTACACGCCGTATGAATTACTGTAATTACAGTCTCAATGTAATGAATCGCAGAAACTTATAGGAACGGCTGACGCGCCGCGTTGAAGGAATTTCCAATACAACAACACGAAGAATTTCCAGGTAGTTCGACACGTTTAGGTACAAATAATTATGGCTTTATCTTATACGAATTAATAATGCCTAAACAAAGCAATAATAATCGTTTAACCAAAACAACATTTCTGTCTCAAACACTCTGCCAATTTTCAACACTGCGTCGGCATTTAGCAGAACTATGCCTATTTCAGGCACATTTACAAAAATATATAAATTTACTAGAATTATGTGTGGAAAAAATGTACGTTTTTTTTTCGTTTAGTCGTAAGGTGAGAGCTTAGTTTGACATTCGACCAATCATTGACACTTTTCACGATTAGAATGAAGGTGATTATTTATTATTATTACTGGTTCATTGAAGTGGTCTTTGATAAACGGCTAATAATTCGGTACCTAACCCTAATTCGCTGTAAATTTACCGTGCAATGAAACAGTTCGAAGTAATGAATTAAACCCATTCATCATATGACATTTCAAGAATATAAACACTGTTCCGCCATGTACTTCGGACATGAAAATTTAAATGTGTAGAAATAAAAATGGGTACACTTAACGCAATGTTGGGATAAGTGTGGGCAGTGATGGGGATAAGAATACGTAACCTAGTTAATTAAATCCTGATATATTGAATTATAGTTGGTTGCCAAATTATTATACTGAAGCAAAATTTTCTGTATTTTTGTAATATTTTATTGTTCTTACATAGTTTTATTTTTATTGTTACATTTTTTTATTATTTTGTACATATTTCAAATATAGTTAAACATTTACAACTTCAGTTTATTCCTTATCTATACTAAAAATAATAATAAAAAATATTTTTATATTTAACATATGCAATCATTCAAAGATATCATAATTTAATAACACTTACCTAGAATTAGAGATAAAATCTATAATTTTTACCAAAGTTAACAACCACGAGGAGAAGCTTGTATTTTAAAATTTCAACGGATACTGACTTTGACGTCTGTCAAGTTTAAAACAATTCAAAAACAATGTTGCCAGAATATATAGAGTTTTCTCAGAGGTGTAACCAATCATTAAAAAGAAAAAATAATTTACCTAATAGTTTATAAAGTAAGGATTAGCCAGTAGTTACGTCGTAATCCAGTAGTTACGACTTGAAACAAACACCAGCATAAAAGTTTATAACAATTTTAGAAAGATTGACTCGTATTAATAAGTATTTTGTTCATCGGTGTATGTATCGCATACCAGACTGATGGAAAGTGTCAATTTTATTTTTTATTAAATCGTATTGCTGTATGCACTTGCGTACTCTTATCAGGCAAGCTTCTGCGCACGCTTAGTACAACCTGAGTAACCTCGTACATGAAACTAGTCGAAATGACATGGCTGCTGATACACGTTTATTCATATATTTTCCAAATCTGAGCCCACGATATCTCGATATCTGATTGGTCGATCGAGCTCAAATTTCACATATACCTTTGGTACCCTCTTTCCGAGGACTGGTACCAAAATTGAGTCGAACAATCATTTTTCCCACATTTTATAACGCGTCAAATACCCAAAATTGTATAAAATATCGTTCATCAAAGTTTAACAGGCCGCCATTTTGTAACAAAATTTTTTGAAGTACTAATCCTGCTACCGGTGTTCAGAATACTCATCCAGATTGAAAATATAAATATATTTTTTTCACGCGCCTACAATATCACCCAGTGCACCTATTGACGTGGCTTTTGGTGGACTTTGTCGTAAAAAAAAATTAAAAAACTACATAAAAATACTCAAAATAATTTTCTTTTTAATGTAGGTAAATTCTCAAATGAACAATAAATACATACATAAAATTTCATCAAGACAACATCAACGGTTCGAAAGTTGATCGAACCCAAAACATGACGTCGAAAATCTCGTTCTAGGCCAGACTACTGCCTCAACCCGGGCACACTTACCTACTCTTATCCACACTCGTCCTATACGGGTCCACCATTGAAACCGAGATCGAATCAAATGGTCTCCAAGTCCTGGTGTAATTGTACATTTGATGGTATCTCTCTGAATGGAATGCTTTTGCGAAGGTAGTGCACGATGTGTGCTGTGATTGGACGAGTGCGTGCGGTGCAATGTGGCAGCGTATCTACGCTGCTGAAGGGCTGTAACCCCCTTTGCCCCACCCGATTCGCATTGATGCTACATACAGCTCTACGTCGTCATTCGCGTATTCTCCCTTTCCCTCTCCATCCAGTCACTCTCCGCATCCCCTTTCCTACCCAACAGCCCCTCCTGCTGACTTGACCAACCCCTCACGGTTGTGCTCGCGAGCGCTCAACGGGGTGACCTACTTATAGAACGCGCTCTGATGCCAGCTCTTCGATGTTCTGTGCGACGTGTGTTCGCGCATATATATATATATATATATGTACATATGAGCAAACACCCCCTGTTCGCGACGGGTGCAACCGTCACTGCTCAACACCTCCATCCAAGTGGGTAATCGCATCGTTCCAACGTCATCCCCCGAGTGGTGCACTGCGCCGTTTGTATGACGCGATACAACCGTTGCAGGAATTATTGCGTACAGTTGGTTATCATGGCGGTCATCCGTCCATTTTTTTTTTCCATTTTGTGCTCATCTCCGCCATGATCCATTGCATCGAGTTACTGATGCTCATTCTCGAGCAATCCTTCCTTCGGAAGATGGCCTGTGGGCTGCTCAATTCGTAATTGCACCAAAAGTGGAAAACATGGTGGCCATGATAATCCTTTGGCTCGTGTCAGATGGTGGAGAGGAAAGAGAAGAAGTGCTGGAAAATTGCAAAATTAATCTGGAACCCCGAAAACTGGTGCGCGTAGAAATCCGTGCGCATTGGTTGATTGGGTTTAAGAAAGGTTCAATTTGAATTTCATGTTTGATGAAACTGTTTTATATGCATCGTTAGTGGCTAGTGAAGAGTCTGGATCACGGTGGACAGTCTCCCATCCGTTGGATCAACACTGCTTAAGAACGGTGTAACGGACTGTTCTTATGCACAAACTATTTATTATTCCGCGAAAGAGATTCGCGAGGGTAATGAAAGTGTTCGGAATTCATGGGAAATCTTTGTCGCAAGGTGAAATCAAAACTCTTGGCTATGGAATCATAGAATTGGAATTGGTGTTTTGACGCTTCTGGATTATGCAAGGGTGTTAAACTACCAGGAAAAATTTATCGCAGTTTTCGAATGCAGTTTACGACTTTGAAATTCAAGAATGATACGCTGATAAGGCAGTATCACTTGTACTTAATTTAGTGATCAGTGCTTGAAATAATCGATATCAGTGTTTACGAAAATCTTATAAAAATCAACTTAAATTTTCTAATAGAGAAGAAAGCTTGAAAATCCAAATGTGGATAGCAACTTTTTTGCTATTAGGAGTCTCAATGTTGCAGGTAATGGGTTGAACAACGTTGATGATCCCTTGTACGCGATAACAGCACTTTTATTGGCGAACGATTGCGATTTTTCGAGGCCAATGATGATAACAACGAATCAGGAATGCAAATCTCGTGTATTCTCGTACAAATTGTACACACGGCGTTTTATCAGCACCGTGTTTTCCATAGAGAGGATTGTTATGCTACATCCGCGCGCAGGCCAATTTTTCGTTGATCCAATTCGATTCGCAGTGGACATTCCCAACAAGTGTCATCGTTGCAGCAGTACCATCGACGTCATAATCATTACTACCTTCGCTTTCGTCACTACGTCGAGCGGCGACCATTCCCGGCGATTCTATCGTTCCCAATCACCGTGCTACTCTCCCTCGCCATTTCTATTTACCATTGAACGCACAACTTCACCAATGATCGGAAGCGTACACCAGCGATACTCGAGTTGGTGGCACTCCGAGGCATCCGGTCAATCCATGTCCCCCGTGTATTACAACGGACATCCTACAACCGGCGGAATACTCGTATTATTCACGAACTGCAATGATCACTGCTATTGTTCTTATCAATTTGATTGCAGGTAGCATTCGCTCCAATATCATTGCGAACTCATTAATAAAACTTTCAACTGCGTGGAATACAAATATCCGGAGATTGCCAAAAATTTCGATACTTTCAGTATTTCGTTGATGGCCCATCACAACTGTTGGTCATATTGTTCGTGTCACGTTCACCTTTAGGCTAATCCGAGAAGACATGGTCATAGTTTTTTCTGGCACGTCCTGTATGGAAATCTATCAAGTTAAAACAATATTTATATTTTTATTCGGTAGTATACTTATTATTAATCAAATTAAACACTAAATAATAACAAAAGACCAGTGTTACTCTTAATAAATAAAATGGACGTTGAAACATTGAAATCATAATGGAATTATCGCTTCATACTTCAAAGTACGAAGCTATATTCAATCTTAAATCTAGGGGTTGTTTTCTCCCCTTTATTTTCGACTAGATACTACGAATTGAACTTAATATTGTTCAGGTCAAATTTCGCACGGAATAATGATCAAGAGTGACTACAGCCTGGACCAGGAAAGACCGACCGAATCAGTGATCGTTCATGATCAGACCGAAGGACGTTGATGACACGGGAAGCAAAGAAAAATCAAATTCTCTTTCCAGTTCGTTCTTGTTCTGACGCAGATCCCGATACGAGAACTTCAGTTCATCGTTTGGCTCGTCAATGCTCGCGGAACTTAAGCGTGGTTGCATACGAGCCAATGTAATTGGAATTTCGTAACACAAGAGAGCCAGAATACGTTGTTCGCAGTTTTGTCACTTTGTCGACGCCTCGTAATGGACAAACTTCCTTAATTTCAAGTTGCATCTATATTGGGACTCGTGGAGCATACCCGTCCAAGGAAATGACGTCGTAATACTCGGGTAAATTAGTTCAAGTTAGGCCAGACAGGGAGAGAGGGCGAGAGGCTTATCCCAGTTGGTTATATCGGAAGACAAGTTCCACCAAGGCGAATTGGATCCTCATGCGGCAACAAGAAGTCTATCCTGTTAACGCTTTGTTCATGTCCTCTCCATTCAAAGTCCAAATTGCGTAGGTCACTCGAGAGTTACATTCGGAGGATAGGGCGCTGGTGACGTGCATCAGTATCGAGCCGAAGCAATTATGGATCAGCAGGAAGCAGGAAGTCCTTTTGGAAATGCTAATTAGAAAAATTCGAGTTTTCGTCTCATCGTAAGACTAACAAAGAGTGGAGGTTGTTTCATTCCTGCAATGATAAGACTTGACCCTCAATGACCCCGTTCGCACTCAGAGCATTCCTTTTTCCCAATCGCTAAACCAGTTGATTTCCATTTTCGTTTACGAATGAATTCTCTATGATTTTTATAATATTTACCCAAAGTTAGGTCTGTCACAAATAAAATGCAATCTTCCCAGAATCATATCCCAATGAGTGAAAACAAGCCTACAGGGAGATTTTATCTAAAATTAGATCCAATCAATCTTAATCGTCAAAAGTATCATTGGCGATGTTGGTTTCACCTAAAGCTTTGTTTCCTCCGAGGCTGAAAGACATATGTAGTCATGAATCCAATTGTTGATCCGGAAAGTTACACTCAGGAGTACGCACTCAACGATCTATCAGCCGAAAAGTGGAGCCGTCATACACCTGTCCAGCACAAATGACGATAGTTGGGCTTGGAATTCGTCGTTCCGTCGAGTGAAGCTCTCCTCGTTGTACTCCTCTCCCAGTGTAGTCTTAGAAGCGACACACTAGTTGTTGCAGAGTTGCATTCAATCGAGAGTTGCATTGCCTGTGTACGACTCTTTGAATGCCACTCCGAGACGAAATTAGAGTGACTTTTTGTTCGACGCTACTCCATTCGTTCTCACCCCCCTTTCAACGACGATGACGACGCCAACGACGAAGGCGACGACGACCATACTTTATCCTCTTTTTTGCGTTTTCTCGCGCGACGCTACTTCCTTCCTCGTCACTTTGTTTCCCCTCCGAACCAGCGGCGCCCTCTCATGTTTCTCATCCCCTTTGTACCTCTCTTCTGTACCTACGCGTACCATAACTTCCTTCAACCAACCCCCTTCCCCGCCTACCCTCTCTGGCAGACTGCATTTTCGACTTTTTCGCCATAGACCGCGAAGTGAAAAGGCGACTCGCTTCTTTCCATTCCTCTTCCGTACTTTGACTACACTTTTTTTTTATCCCTCGTGTACTTCCCACTTTTATCCTCCATTTAAATCTTTACTCGCTTGCCGTTAGCGAATGGACGCGAGAACGTTTCCTCGGTATGCTTGAATTGAAAATTGCAGCAGTGAAAATTTCTTCCCTCTTTCCTCACCGCCTTTTCCTAAGGATCTATCTTTTTTGGTTCTTAAAAAACGAGGCTAGAATGAGGGAATGGGATGCGCGTCGATCGACTCGTTGAGAAGGTCTTCTAGAGGGATAAAATTAGGATGTGTTTTCGGGCTTAGTAAAAAAATTAAGCATTGATTTTTCTGAATATATTAATTTAATAATAATAATAATAAGAATAATGTGAAACGATTTTCTTTGAATAAATAAACGTAACTTGCGATTGTTAATACAATTTTTCACAATTTTAAAAATACGATAAGGATATTATAATATATTTTTATATACTATAATTACAATATCTTGTTACATTATTATCTCTACATTCCATGTAGACGCTTGTGAGTGCTTGAATTTCCATTTGGATTTTGCATTTCTTTCCGTTTCCTCTGTTTTTTTCACTTTCTCAAACCTACCTTCCCCTGTTGCGGCCACAGCCGACTTTAACTACACCATACCGGATTTGAGAGTACGGGGAAACTGTTGAAAAACAGTATTGGTACAGACGGCAATGTATTTTCTTGATTCTTTCGTGTATAGGCTTTTTGTTAAAGTATGTATATTGAGATCTCGGAAAACCGGGGATCCCGCTCACTGATCGAATCCGGTCATAGGGCTGATCGGGCTATAGGGCTGATCGGTCACCACTCCCGGTATCGGAAGCGCGTGGTGCTGTTTAACTTAAGTAATCATGGGCGCTGCGCTCCGACCACCCATCCATCCGCGTCCGTTGATATTATATTATTCACATTATTATTCTCATTACATAGTGTTTCACCCGTATGTGCCGAACTTTTTTTTTCGTAAAAGCCTTTTCGTAAAAGACTTTTTTTTCAAAAGTTAGAAAAAATGGCGATAATACTTTGACGTTTATTTTTTTATGATGCCAAAATCTAAACAAAGCGAACAATACCGTTCAAAAATCAAATCTCAGTTTAATAGATAATAAATAACAAATAACCAGCCGTTTTAAAAATGGGGAGGTGAGCTTGAGTTAATAACAAAATATATTTATTAGTTGCAAAATGGTGGATCGTTCGAGCTAGGAAAAAGTGTCAAATAAGAACGATCGTCGCGAGGCTATAATACAAATGAATTTGAGGGGTAAGAAATGCATGAGGTAAATAGAGACAAAATTGAAAAACAGCTTTTTAGCGTCGCTCCTCTTTTTGTGTTTCGTTCTTGTTCCTTCGCGTTTCTGGTCTAGACACGCCTCTTTCTTACCCCTATTTTACACCCTTTTTTTTCGTGTCCGCTGCATATAGCCCGTTTTGTTTGTGCCGCTTTTTTTATCCGTCCCTGTTTTTTTGTCGGGTGACTCGCGCGACGAACAATCTCTCTCTCTGGTTGCCGAGTCGGCTTTCGCATTCCCTCTGCAACTGACACGGCGACTCCGGTGACGTTTTCCCTCTGATCCTTTTCGCGGATTCCACGGACGCAACAGTGCGAATTTGCGCTCGGCAAAAAAAAAAAGGAATGTTAAAAGTAAAACAAAAATGGAACGAAGTATAAAGCCGTCGTTTCTCTTTTGGCCCCCAACACCACCCTTGTACGAAGTCAGCCGTGAGCTACTTTTTTGTTCTGGCTTCCTTTTTATCCGCAAGGACGAAGGACGATGCGCCGCGACTCTCGCGAACAATAATTATCATGTTGGAAGGGTGAAGAGCGCGGATTCGAGGAGAATGCCTGAGAAATTGAAGGTGCAGAAGCGGAAAAAGGGGACAGGGAAAAAATGACGAGGAGAAGAAATGAAGATACAAGCGATGAAATGTTTGGAGGATTTTGCAGGGTGATTACAAAAAACGACACGACTCTTTCCTTTTCCACCTTCACTATGGTATCTCTTTGCTGCGCTCGGCAATCGAAAGATGACGCGGAAAACATTAATATTCACTGACACGTTCGTAACTGGAGAAAATTGTGAAAGGGATGATGACAATGGGAGGAAAATTCCAGTCACGATGTATCGTGAGAAGATTGATCGATACCTTGTTTCGAATATCCCGGATGTGCCCGGTCAACTCTGAAATATCGGCCGAGAAATATAGGAAGTTTCCCAAATTGGAATTTCCGCGACCTGATTTTTCCATCGTTTTCTCTATTCTCCCGCCAAATTTACCTTTCACGTGAAAACAAAAACCTGTCGATCTGTATACGTGATGCTGATGTTTTCGCCATTGGAAGTCGAACGACATCCAGGTTTTTTTTAGCAACGCATTTTACTACGAAAATTAATCGAACTTTTTTTTTATACTCACGAGAGATTCACGATCTTAGTATTTATAAATTATGCATTTGTCATCGAAATTACAAGGAACAACATTGTTGTGGATTGCAGAGAAAAAAAAAGTTATTTAAGAGAATTCGAAAAAGCAAACGGAAGAATAGTAAAGAGAATTCCAGAAAGTAAGAGTTCAAGTTCTCTGGAGTTCTCTTCCACTCCTTTATCCTCTTCAATTTTCTTCCCCTTTGTGGAGTACTCGCTTTTTTTTCTTAATTTTCACGACAAATCACGTATCTCTAAAATTCAGATAATGAATGCTGGTTTTGTGCTGTTCCAGGAAAAAAAGAAATTGAAGATAACCCAAGCTCTCAACGTATTTTCGGGAATTTTCTCAAATTTTTGAAAACGATTAATTGTTTTTTTTTTAATGAAACATATTCAAGAGAACTGTAGAAAAAAAGAGTTTAAAAAGAACGTTAGCTTCTTAACTTTCCCGAAATGGTATGTGATGTAAAAAAATTTTTAAGAATTCTCACATCAAGGAGTTCTATGGTCTTAAAAGGAAAACAGTATTCTAATTCGACTTAAACTTTTTCCGAACATTAATTCTTCGACATTTTTGGGATTTTCTTGAATGTGAAAAGAAAAAAATGAAAAATATTCGAACTCTCAAAATAAGGAGTTCTTTTTAACTCTTCAATTTCTTTTGCATTTTGATTAGGCTTGAAAAAAAAAACGAAAAATCAAAGAGTCTTGTTTTCAAACGACGCAAACTTTAAAGCCTTACTATCTTGCCTAAACCTTCTGCAGTTCCACACCAAGCGTCTTCATTCTCAACCCAGATAAAAAAACAATTTATAAAAAACCAGTATCCCTGAAAAAAAAAAAACGAAAAGAGACCTTGTCGCAAGTTTCCGTCGTCAGCGAGATTCCTGTATTGCTCATCTCCGAGATGATCTATTTTTACGGTGCACTCTCATTGAACGACGCATTCCCGGTCGCCGATTCGCAGACTCGTGTTTACGGGGTAATCGAGGAATTCCTCAGACACCGAAGAATTTGTTACGAGTTTTCAATTCCCACGACATTTTCGCGACATTTCACAGCGAGTGTAGGGTTCTCGCCGAGGGTGAGAAAACGAGACCAGGAGATACATTACCCCGCGAATTGCGGAAGGGATAGATCGAGGGATCTGCGGTGCCGTTCGTGAGCGTATGGAAATGTTGGAGATCGCGATAAAAGTGCGCGCAGCCGAATGAGAAACTGATCTAGTAGTCGGGCAATATAGACGAGCAGGAACGAGCGAAACGGAGAAAAGGAGGGTACAAGAGGCGAAGGAGTCTGTATAAGAATTATATCCATGGATTTGTGTGTGAAGGTACGAGCGTATACGCGAACGCGACCAAGATGGCTGTGTTATAGAAATATTCAAATGGTAAAATATCCATGAATCAGTTAATTTTTATTTTATTTTTCAATTAACTAAATACACATTCCTAAATCGTCAATTTAAAAAAAAATGATACGTAAAACCAATATTTTTGAAAAACATGCATTAATAACTAATACCCTTATTATGTATAAGATTGAAGTTGGCAACGTTGCGGCGCAACGTAAATGATTATTTTTCAATTTCTCTATTTTTTTATACCGAAATCGTATAAACAAGGTGCCTCAATAATTATTCAAATTTTTATAGTGATAATCTATCATTCAAATCTGAAGAAAAATATTTCGCAAAATAATCGAAGTAAGGAAATAAAAATCCGAGAAAAATACATTTTATTAGATCGCAACGGTGCGAACTTCAAGTCCATCATTATTTTTACGTATATTTCTCTTATCAATTTTAGCAACTCGAATGAACTGAAACGATAGTAAACTTGACCAAACATTACATCAGAGGTTCCCAAATAGTGTAGTAAGTTTTTTCCTAATACAAAATAGACTTTAAAAGCCTGAAAAAATGGTCAAGGGGGGCATGGAGAAAAAAAACTTGGGAACCCCTGCATTAGATGTTTCAGTACCAATATCGATATATTGTTTTATAACTTTAGACACGTGCTTCCACCACGGTTGTTACTGTAAGACTGAATGACTTAACCGCAACCCCATCAAACTCCAACGGAAGCGGTATGCGCGCACACACTCTTTACTAGCTTCAATTCTGTTTCATCTTACCCCACGCATTCTTCTTGCCCCCAGTTTCCCCAAGTGTTTTTGCACATCAGTATCCGGAGTAGGTATACGATATACAGGGTGTCCCAGCTAAGAATGTCATCTCTGAAATGGGGGGTAGAGGGTGAAATTCTAAGACGATTGATATAAGCATGTATGGGTCCTAGATCAAGCCCTGAATTGTTATAAATTTTTTTCCGGCAGTCAATCGGACGCGCCTGAGCCGGAGAGTCCGCATGGTGGGGGTACCGCTCCTCCGGGCACTAGCGAACGTGCGTGTCGCTCAGCGACGTAGGCCCGCCTCCGGGCGCGTCTGATTCATCAATCGTCTTAGAATTTCACCCCCTACCTCCCATTTCGGGGATGAGATTCTTGTCTGGGACACCCTGTATAGTCTTCGCCAACAGGGCTGGAGGCGCAACGGCTGGCCACTATATGCTCGCTCCTTTTTACGAGCTGTCAACCATTCGAACTGGGTCAGGAGCTTTGCGAGAAAAACGCACGTGTATCACCGTATATATGTGTTCCGGAGCTTGAGGAGAGTCACGCATGACTCTGGATATCAGACGGATACAGGCTGACGGATTCATGGTCCCCCATCCCTTCGACTCGTATACAACGATCGTCACGCGATTTTACGTCTTTCATGAGCCATTGTTACCTTTTTTTTTTATTCAAACTTTACGATCCGGCAGCATCGATGTCGTTAAGATCGAGTGCTAAGTTTCCACTAAAATCACGCATTTTACACCCGAAAGTTGATGCGCGAAGATCAGCCGAGGGATTCGAAACGTTAGTAAAAACAACCCGGATTTTCATACGGGATTTTAGTTATTACCAAGTTGATGCGTGAAAAGACCAGCGAAGGAAAACGATCAAATTGAATTTCTATTCGAAGGGCTCTGTCTCGACGGTCAACTGTGAACGTCAAATCTGCATCGTTTGGTTATAATGAAATTTATTGTTTTTTATTTCTATAATTTTACGGATTTCGGTTCCGAAAATCGTGCAAAGATTCTTTGGAATTTTTATTTAGTGATTTATTGCAAATCTGTGATTTATGATTGTGGACAATAAGGGAAATAAGGAATTGAATAAAATTTCGAATGCTCAAGATGAGACAGTGAAATTTTCATCTTTGGAAAGTAATAAGAATAATTATTTTGTCATTATTTCAATTTTCTCTGATTTGGCCTACGAAATTCGTGCAGACGTTTACCGGGATATTGATTCATTGATTTAATACAAATCTGAATATATCATTTTGAATAATAACGGGAATGAGAAATTGAAAAAAACATTGTTTAACGGTGCAAATTTCAACCTTATCCCAATTTATTATTGAAATCCTCGAGGGTAGAATTTTTTCCAAAACGTTATATTTTCATATTTCTCTATCGATTTTACCAATGATTCTCTATTTTTCCTACGTTTCCGGTATAGCGATTTAAAAGTAGTAACTTAAGTAATACTTAAAAAATGTTTCATTGACTCACAACATCTAGGTTATAGCTTAGTACATACCTGGACAGAAAAAATAACTTATGAAAATGCAAAACAATATACTAATAAAAATATGAACAACCAATAAAAATACAAAATAACATACAAAGACTAACAAACAATGAAAAGATAAGATCATTTTATATTTTCGAAACAATAAAAAAAAATTTCCCTTCGTCTCTCTCCACCAACAAAGTCATTCTACATCCAAAATACATCTGCATCAATTGAGATGTCACAGAAGCTGTTGTATTCATTTCGAGGCGTCCCCATTGATTTTTCATTTTCACCCAGTCGATAAAACGATTTTTTTCACCGCCATGTTTCCATCGGCGATCGTAAAAGGTAGAACGACGTTACCATCGAGAATTTGAGAATGAAATTGCCAAGGGGATTCATAGGAGGGAAGGTGAAGCTGAGAAAAGAGCTAAGGGATGCAAGGGCTAAGAAATAAACAAGCAAAGTAGCAAATACCGAAAGGCACGGCTGAGACTTTGATGCGTCCTAAGCAGAGATCCAAACTCGCGTATGCGTATATACATACAGGGTGAGTCACGTGAAACAGATTACTGGAAAATCTGAGTTGGATGTCGAAGTACGAAGTATGTACATGTACGAATTTCGGTGGTTGGGCGCCGCGCATATGGCTGTCGTAATATTTTTCAAAGGTCAATCGAAGGTCATACTGTATAACACGATTGAGTTCATTTGCATCTGGCTAAAGTTTGGAAGGTGAAAGAATATGCCGTTCCATTATGAAATAAACTTTCATGACCTTGAAAAAAAACCTCAAGAATATATCATTAAAAAATATATTATGTCTGAAGATAAAATTAAAGAAAAATTAATGTAATATTTATTAAATGAATAAGTTTGATTATATTTATAAAACATATGTTCATGTAATTCAACATAACTGAAAAAATATAATACATATTTTTAACAATTGAATTTGGGTTTTTGTCAACAGGCCAGCGTGCAAATATACAGATATACACACGCACACACCCATATATATATATATACATATATATATATATATATATATATATATATATATATACATTTACGCACGTCCTATTTTCGCCCTCGTATTCGATACAAATTCGATGTACACCTACGTGGATTCCACGCAAGCTCGTACACAATGCTACACATCAAGTTTACGTTGTGTAGTGTAGATATAGACAAGGTCCGTATGCATAAAAGATAGTGGGAGGAGGCGACTGAGACAGC
Source organism: Ophioninae sp. B BG-2022a (assembly GCA_030522765.1). Classification (NCBI taxonomy): domain Eukaryota; kingdom Metazoa; phylum Arthropoda; class Insecta; order Hymenoptera; family Ichneumonidae; species Ophioninae sp. B BG-2022a. The sequence goes on from JAPYZJ010000125.1 coordinate 71,224, forward strand.
AAGTGTGCGCGTGTGTGATCATGTATTTGAGAGAGAGAGAGCGAGAGAGAGAGAGGGGGGGGGGGAGAAAGAGAGATAGAGAGAGGAGAAGGGTAGAAACGCAGGAAGGAGAACAGGGTGGAAAGAGGTGGCGGCGCCGAGGTGGAGCTTGCACGGGAGTTGCTGTCGACGCCCTGCGTGCCACTGCTTCCTGGTTTCCCTATATTGATTTTACACGGAACGGGTGTACGAAGGCGCGAGCGGTGGCCGCTATAGGAGCTTAGAGACCGAGAGGGAGCGAGACAGAGGTAGGGAGGGAGGGAGAGAAAAAGAGGGACGAAGGTAGAGCGAGAGGGAGAGGGAACGAGGGAGAGAGAGAGGGATTACGAGGGCGAAAAGGGAGATGGAGAAATGGAGCCGGGATGAGGGAGCGGGAATAGGGGTGGATGAGAGTTGAAAGAGGGATGAAAACCGGGAGAGTGAAAGGGATGAAGCGTTAACAAAGGGAGGAGGAAAGGGACGGTTCGGAGAGGAAAGAGAGAGGGAGAGGTTTGCGGGTGAAATGGATAAAGGCCATCTCTCTCTCACGCCCCTACAAACTCTCGGGTATACTGGGACACGAAAGAGATGAAGCCAGTACAGTTGGATATAGAGGTCGCCGTGGTTCGTGACGGTGATAGTGACAGGGATTTACGATAGAGTTATTGGCCCCTCAAGGTACCAGCAATAATTAATCATTGGCACATTTCGCCATCCACCTTAACCAATATCTTTTATGGGCTATCGACTGCGGAATCGCCAATAATTGTACCGTTTAACGAGTTAGCGGACTATCCAAACCCTGATGGAATATTGGAAGTGAAACGAAACGATCGAGAACGGACCGAGGCAGCTGCACATTAGCAGCTACATCAACTAAAGTCTCTTTCCCTCTCTCTCTCTCTCTTTACTCTCTGTGCGTACAAATCAATGCTCGAGGGAAACAACGAGCTGCCCGATTATTCAAAAGCCAACGACGGCGAATCCCGGCTCTTCATCATTTGTTTGCCATTCTCTTGGACAATGGCCTTTTCATGGAACGTACGAGTATTTTGATAGGATCCATCAACAATACACCTTCTTCACTCCTCCATTCCCTTTTCCTTCTTCCAAAGGATTCTATTGGGAGGTACCTTCTTTCAACAAAACGAAACACAGATGTCATCAAGATTGACGCAACACTCAGTCCTGCGACTGACAAATTTTGTACTCTTACGAGGCACCCTTATCACCTCGAAAATATACTCCAGCGGGAACTGCTTGGACTCAACGTTGGACCACCATCGTTCTCTCGTACACCCTCGCTTCGACTACACTTAACAGCACGTACCTTTGGGGATATAGCACATTAGTCTTTTGATAAGATATCAAAGCGTACCCTTTTCCCTACTTTTTTAAACGGGCATTCGACTGCAAAGCTGGATACAATTTGACGATTCCCAAGTCCACCGGGACGACTTTCCATTAGGAGGGTTCTCGATATTTTATTTTTTTCCTGATCACCTTGGAGATAATGTTACTCGGACGAATAAGCAATAACGTTGGATAAGTAATACCTGCGGAGGACGCTTGGGTAAACCGATTATTACGGTCAATAACTCGGCATCCCTAGAGTCTACGAGGGAGGGTTGAAAACAACGGGAAGGGGGGAAAGGGCAAGGGAGGATGAGGGCCGGACGTACCCTTCGACCTCTTTCACAGTCTCGACTTTTACCCGCGTGGTTCAAACCCAAATGCATTTTCCTCGTTAGAATAACGAAGTGGCGAGAAGAATCTTTTTCTTTCCATTTTCTTTTTTTTTTTTTTTGGCGAACTTTCACTTAACCATCTAAACTCTTCGCACAGTTTAAAAAGCAACTTTCCACGGGACGAGATCTTAACTGAGCGAGGCTGAAAATAATTTTCTCTTAGCGCCGCGTTTATTGTTTATCCAACGGGGAAACACCTGGGGTTCTATCCACACCCAAAAGACTTTACTTGCGCACGTCTTCTCGTGAATCCTGCCAAGAAAGTTGAGAGTGCAGAGTTGCGAATGGTAGAACGCAAAGGGGTGTTCAATGGGACATCGGGAGAACGAGAAGAGTGATGAACTGGATGGTCTAGGAAACCTGAAGGATTTTCTGTAGCACACTTCGAGTTCAGTTCATTGTCCAGGTTCTCGCAGTAATGGGACGGACAGTTGGAACGTCGTTGATTTAAGAAAAAAAGCTCTATTTTTATCAATTGTCAATTTTTGTAACTTTCGTGTATAAATATTATTTTGTTAAAAAATTGTTAATAATTGTTTGATGAATTTTTATGTTTAATTCATAAACGTATGAGAGGCCTCAGAGTGTACATTATCATTTCTGTGAAAATCATTAAACATTCTATAAAATAAAAATAAAACGATACTTTCGATACTTTGATTTATTATTATAATTGATCATTTTTTAAACTCTCACAGTGATTTTTAACGAAGGACACATTCTGTCTACCAGTGAATACCACGATATATATTTTTTCCATATAAGTAATTCAATTATTACAATCATGTGAATTGGTCAATGTAAATGTAACATATCAATAATAATACCATGCTAGGGACCTGTACTTATAAATTCTATATTTTTCAATTTGGTATAACTGATATGTCTGTGAGGCTAATCTACATTTCATCGGCGTGTTAAATATTTAACCTTCCGATGATTGTAATCCTATTATATAAAACTCATAAATCCTAGTAATATGATCCACAGTTCATTTATTTTCTTATTTTCACAATTTTTATAATTTTTCACCATTATTGTTGATTAATTATTTAATAACTTTTCGAGGTGCAAATTGCCACGTAACGAAAGAGTTTTATCGCTCAGCGGTGGATAATGGTATTTCTAGTAAAAAAGAAAAGTGAGATAGAGAGGAAGGGAGAGGGAATACCTGACGTTTTCGTTCTTGCACGGACGAGAACGAACATTAAGTACGAAAGTAGTGAAGACCTGGCAGCGGTCAGACGAGCTCACGTTGGCTCGGGCGAACGGCGACGGTGGTATTTGTACGTGTCAACCAACATTCCCTCCAGTATCCCGCCATTATTTTCTGTTAGAACTGCCGTTTTTCTCAATTGGTCAGCGTCAAAGGTCTCTTTGCCACATTGTTCACCCCCTTAACTCTCGTCTTGTTACCACCGATTTTTCTCTCCTTTTTCTTCCTTTCCTCCCTCTCTCCGTCTCTCTTTTTTTTCCCTCTCCATTCATCGTTCTCGATCTATATCCATGCCTTTCCACCAGTTTCCTCTTCGGGGTCATTGCACTCGTTTATCGTGAACAAAAGACTGGCCGAGGGAGGACGGAAGTTACGAGGTCGCGAGTATGCGAAAGGTCTCCCGTTTTTCAGTAAGACGCCTAGCCAAACCCTCCAAAGTTTGTTTCGAGGGTGGAATGTTGGTCCTAGAGGGTTCGAGTGGACTCGCCTCCAGCTCTTCTCTCTTTTTTTTCTCTCTTGAATAGTCGAAAAAATAAGAATGGGAATGGTTCTTCGTAACTTCGGTGCAATAAAAATTTATGACCTATCATTGTCTCGACGAAAATTTTTATGATACGCCGATGGGATTTTCATTTTTCGTGATTGAATGTACACGTAGGAAGAAACACGAGGAATAAATCGAGGTAGGATCGAGTGTGAGATGTTTGGGTTCTTCAACGTTGAAAATTCGAAACGTACGTTTCGACTTTTTCATCACTGGCGACAAATTTTCCCATCAGACTTCATTTGCATTATTTATTTTGACTCGTGGTTTGATTTCCTCATGAAACCATGGACAGTCATCAAAATTAGAACTTTTCTGGAACTCGTGTGAAGTTATTCTGTATGATTTTAAAGCTTTATACAGGCTAGAACTTGTAATATCTCCTGTATGGTTATTTGAAAAATAAAAATAATTAATAATTATTGGGGATGTTTCAATGACTAGAACTTTTTCGGAACCTATATAAGGGGCTTCTAGTTATTATTCCAAGCCTCCGTGAGACTCAGAACCATACCACACACTATCACTTCTCTATAGAAGTTTTTTTTTTAATAAAAACCATTGATATTTGTTTAGAGCGTTCGAGAGACGCTGACTCTTTCGAAGCGTTAGTGACTCCTGGTATTCTCGAATTCCATCAATAATAATCCTTAATATTCAAAATGTACTAAAAATTAACATTAAATAAACATCGATTAAAATTAACAAATTAAATGTTCTTTAAATTCAAGTAAAATGTTCAACACGAACGCGAGCAAACTTGGCAGAGAACGGAAAAATAGATTCGTGATGTTTTGAATTACTCTGTTTTCTTTTCTGTTTGTGCAAAAGCGTTCAGTATCACCGTGATAGAGATGTGACGAAGCGAATGGCAAATGGAATGCTCCAGTGCTATGGAAACACCAGAGAAAAAAAAAGATTGGATATCCTGGTAACGTAGATGCAACGACGAGTTTCGTTTCCGAATGCAGTCGCGCGTTAAAATGTACAAACCATTTGAAGCAAGTGGTCTATTAGAAGGGTGGTTTCAACGTCTCAATGGTGCGTTTCCGCCCTTCGGTCTTCAGCATTCAAACTCAAGTAGAACGCTTCGAAACTTTTTCCGATTTGCCTTTGCGCTCGGACAATTCGGTGGTCTACGAGAGACCTCACTCATGTGGTTCATTTCCCCAAATGGGACATTTATTAATGCCTTTTCTTGACCGGAAAAGCTCGTTTCGATTAACGATAATGGTGAATGAAATTAAAGACTCCGATTCGTCCAAGTTTCTAAAGACTCGAATAATTCGATACCTGAGTTCCTGGTAAATGGACTGAATTGGGCAAGCAGAGAACATCTAGCTTACATTTCATGGTGACTTTCAAGTGATAATGAGGAACGAGCGTTTGGAGATTTTTAACCACATTTGGTTATAGAATACGTAAATATTGCCACCCATTAGTCGTCATACGCCGGCCGTTTGAAAAATTGTCGACCCGACATTATTTTTTTTCGATGCCTATATCTAATTAAAATTCTATATCGTATAAAGTTCAAAATTTGAGCAATCATTGGGACCTGATTACAATTGAATGCAATTGCAATTACATACAATTACAATTCTAATATAATTACAATTGAACACCCTCGTATTTAAGTATAGAATATTAATATAATTATAATTGAATTCAATAATGATTGAATAAAATGACACGAGCAAAGTTAGATCGAATGATTTCACAATTGTTGTACCATTTTGTTGCAGGACCGTATGACTGCCAACGGAAATTCACCTTTGGACAGTATGCGCACCTTGGAACACTACCTCAGTGACATCATGAGAGCTGGCGCGGCTGACACCCCCGAACATCTCAAAGGTAAGATTCACAAAAATAACTTCCTCAAAACTGGATTGTTTTTCGTCTGTACATTGTTTCTCATACTATATGAACGAAGAAACAGCAGATTCAAATGTTGTTGGTTAAAAATATTGAGAGACTGTTTTCTACTTATTCCTGCTCATTCTACGTAGCAACTGTTTTTTTGATGAGCAATGAGATTACCTCTAGTTATCTTAGCTTCTTGCAAGTAATTTCTAGCTTTCTCGTTATTTATATCCATTGGATCCCTCTTTCATCATCCCATCTGTGAATAGTGTATCTCCGTTGAATACCATAAGATTCTGTTTCCTAGTCGTCGACTTTAAACACGGAATTGAGATTGCCTCGCAATTCAGAGTAGTCCATAATTCGTACGCAGAATTGTGTGAGTTTGTTGTTGCCACTGGGCTTCCCTTCTCTGCGTTGTCGAGATCATCTAACTCGAAGCAGATTCCCTTGGCGATACTCAGCTCTCTGCTTTACGTGTTATCAAGATCTCTCGGTTACTCACTTAGAGTAATTGGACAGCGCGTCTAAGACGCCGATAAGCTATTCTTGCAAAACCTGTAATGAAAAAGTAGACGAAAAATTTGTACGTTGATAATTGGGCAATTGCATAAAAACGCGGTCGAACGTTTGAGTTTTGAAAAAGACTTCAATGGATGTTTATTGGTGAAATATTTGCCCAGTTTCCCTGTGCCCTCGTTCAAATTTAGCTGTGGAAAGGAACAGCTGAAAAAACATTGCTAGGGTGTAATAAAATTTCACGTAATATTCTAGTAAGGTCAGTTGAGCAAATGAAAATTAATGAGTTTTCGTATTCCATGGTTTTTACATTTTTTAATTTAATTATTGTTAAATTGCTTAATTTTGCGTACAAATCGAATTTTTGAACAAGGTTGAAGTGAAGATTTGGCGTTTTCGCGACGTTTTCGAATCAACGAAAAGTGATGAATTTCGAAAACGGAATCAACGAAAACTAATGAATTTCGAAAACGGAATCAACGAAAACTGATGAATTTCCGTGTTTGATCGCTGGGTGTTAAATTAAGAGACAAGAGTTTATAAAGGCTCAAAAATCGATCTAATTTGTTCGACTAATTGTACGGATCTCAATGACCACGTTTGGATCGATCGCGGTGCAGTCTAGGTTAGTTTTGCATCAACCCAATTCAAATCCAGGATTTCTGCAATTTATGTTCTTCATAATGACCGTGGAAAAAATTTACAAATGCCGAGTTGAACAGAAATATTAGCATAAATATCTATAATCCATGCTAAGGATTATGATTTTTGGAAATCAACGGGAATTTACAAAATGCGCGAAAAAATAGGGTGGAGAAACGTTAAGGTGTGACAGCTATATTCTGGTACCTCGCAGCCTGATATACGTTTCTCATTGAGGTCAAGTGATGTAATTTTCGCGACCCCTCGCTCGTTCTGATTGGCGACCGTTCCATCGATTCTCGCTTAGCGCAAAGAACGCGCTTTGTAGCGTCAAACCATCAATTTCCTGGCTCCAAATGATCTCACTCGCGCCCCCGGTTTTCAATTCGTCTCTGGTTGCCACCCATTACACTCATCTTTTTTTCTCTTCGCATTAACCTGCTAATCGCTGGGTTCAGAAAAAAATGTGAATTTGATGTATGGCGAAAATACAAAGAATTTTTTTATTGTTATTCTAGATATGAAAAATAAGTATGGATTAAGTTTCTATTTTTCCATATGCAAAAACAAAGACGTTGATGTATAAATAAAATATTATTATAATATCGGTGTGATAATCACAACTAACTATACGCTTTAAAAAAAAGCGTCTTCTAGGCCTTATACAGATCACTGTTTCTTAATACGGCGATACCCGTTGTAACTTGGTAGGTACAAAAAAAAAATAAAAAAATATATAATCTTGAATGTTATATTTAAATTTTGATAACATCATGTCTAGTGCTGATAAGCCCCCAGCTGTAATTAGAATAAAGATTCACGAAGTAATATTGGAAACATTTTTTGTTTTTTGAAGGTTTTTGTACGTCGAAATTTAAGAAGCAACTTTGTTTGGGTTCGCCACTGCGCGGCGATTGCTATGGCAATTGTGGCCATTCAAAGTTGGACACTCGACGATGGGAGCTCAATCCGTTTATTTGGATTCGTTTGTTTCGGTATTTAAAACCTGGGCCCTTAAATGTAACTGTGGCTTCGTGAAAACCTACATTTTTATTAGCAGTTACATCATTGCGAATGTTGTTTTGCCTTCAAACTGCGATTTATCAATCGTCTGTTCAATTCTTCGTTGATTCAACGTGCCTTTAACTGAGAAACGATTTTTATTTATTCCACGGCACTTTAACCGCTTTATTTAAAAATGCAACTTAAAATTATGATTCCCTTAAATTTTGTATTCATCATAATCATTATTCGTCCCTCGATGGAGATACCATAAATGATTGTTTTATTGAATAAAAATAAACAAATTCCGATTGATTTCGATAAACCGCGTTACACATTGTATTTTCTCTATTTTCGATTAAATTTGATATCGCAATTTAATTCGGAATTCGTGTAAAATTCATGAAAAGCAATTCCCTTCGACGCTGAATTCACAGTTCACTTCTGGATTTAACGGATGAAATGAAATATTTAATTTTCATTACAAAGAGCACCACTATTCTGTCTGGCGAATAAAAGGTATCGATATACATATGCTTCTGTTTGGCGAGTAAAAGGTATCGATATACACGTGCGCTTTTTTAAAAAGCCATGATCTGCGAAATTCTCTTTCGATTTTTATTCGTTTGATTCATTTATTTTCCAATAACGAAATCTCTCGCTTCGTCTATCATAATGCCTTGAAATTATATTCTTTCTCTTTCAATGAAAATGTCTCATTCAAAATTCGATCTATTTAGCAGATTCATACCGTAAAACGAATTTAGGATTTAAAAAAGAATGTTACACTGTAAGAATCATGTTCCGGCTGTCGCATTAATTATTTACTCTGAAACATTGAACGTCATGTTTCGTCTATCGATTGTTACAACTTCCTTCGAGAATAACGTATTCCAAGGATTAAAATAACGTTGGTTCTTGATGGGGTACGAAAAAGTAAAAAAATCATTGACGGATGATCTCTAGCACATTAGCCCCGTGGAGATATATAGGGTTTGTGAAAAGCCAGAATGGAGCAACTCAATCGCATAATTTATAGCTCTTACCAGCTTTTTCACCCTTTTCGGCTCGTGGTCTCATGCTACCTGATATTTTTCTCGATAAGCCGACAAGACTATCGATTTCGCGGTGGAAAAGCTTTCCTGCATATTCTATGAATACTTGTATGGAATCCGTATTATTTTTTCGATACTGCGCACTTGTGAGAAACGGCACAGTGAAATGCGTCGTGAACGGAAAATTGACGGGGATAAAAGACTCTTGTAATTCCTATATACGATTTTTTAAATATAAATTATTTATCTCGGAGAACTACTCTTGTTTGAAAAAAAAAATATGTTCGAGTTAGGAATAGGCAGTGAATAAATGGGCAGAGTTTTATTTATTATCAAATTAATGAATATTTTTTATAATTTTGATTGACTAATATTGTTTTTATTCATTATACGATCTGTTACAAGACTGTATATTCCAACCTTTCTGTCGGTGCAGTGAAAAACATAACGAAAAAAAAAATTTTTTTCATCGTAATGAAAAGTCTACGAATCAAATCAAGAAAAACTTTTGATTCTTAATAATAATAAAGAGATAAAAATATTAGAGTGCAATTTTGATGCGTTGCAATGATGCAAACGTCAATGCCGTTATTCCGGATGAGAATTTATAGGAAACTTCAAGAAATTTTTATTATCGTTCCTTTTGTTCAACTGGAGTAATAAATAATATTTCAGAGAAGGAAGACATCGAAAAATTGTGTTTTATCGTTTTCTTTGACATCTTGTGATGTACTACACTATTGTGTTTAAAAATTAAGCACATTAATAATATTCAATTGAGTCTCGCACAAACTATGCCTCCATACGTTTTTTTTCACCCCCAAAAAGTCGAGCATTTTTTACAAACGTTCCAGCGGATATTCCGAAACCGTAATGTGTCAATTTTCGTAACTAAATGTAATTTTAAAAAAGTTAATTGTAAATTGACTCAAACTTATAACAAATAATTCATATATGAATTTTCATTTACTATTTAAATAGTCAATAAAAATTTAGTAATTTAAAATAGTTCAGTCAAATAGTCAATTATAAATCGATCATTTTCAATAACAATTCAAATAATAAATTCACATTTTTATTTATACATTGACAACTCCAGTAGAAATGAACCTTTTTCAATTATAAATCCATAAATTATAAGATCACAAAAATAAATTGAGGTTTTACAAATAAAAATGCATAAGTCAATAATAAATTTACTTTTCTCAATGACAAATTGAAAAATCGGAGTTCTCATTTTTTGTTTTTCTTCACACATCGTTAATCATTTCCTTCAATAAATCTTACAGTTTGAAATGTCTAAAAATAGATTTTTCCATCGTACCGTAATTCTAGATGCACGGGAAGAAGCGAAATCGTTATCGGGAAATCAGTATACGGCGCGTTATAGATTACCGATGGAACTCGAAGGAATTCGATGAATTTCTTGTCGCGACGAGAGAACCCGGCTCACAGTAGCCAAGAATGTGGGCGGGCGAATTTAATGATGCACCACCTCATTGTCGCGTGCATAACACCCTCAGCTTACGTAACCTCTTCGTGCCCCCCCCCCCTCTTTCATCGCTTCCATCGTTCAACCCCAACCCCCAAATACTCTTAGAAAGCAACTTTTCCACTTACGAAACACCGACCCTCGTGTTATATCCACGAGACGTAACACTCGTGAGAGGTTCGTCGTCGTACAGCTTCCTCTAAAAGGATTTTCCGCGTGGTCAACACGCACGTGTCGACGTTGAAATTCCTGTTTGCCTCCGTCGAGTGCGATTCTATCCTTTTCAATAGCACTCTTCACGCAATATTACCGAGCGAAAAAATTGATGGAAACGAATGTAAATAGGTAAGTATAGATAAACTGCAGCATGAAAGATTATTCAACTCGACTCGAAGGTTTATATGCTTTTTCTCTCCGCTTGGTTTATATTGAGGACTCTCGAGTATTGCTATAAATATATAGAGTCTATCAAGGTGGAATTATTTGGAAGAATTTTATTGCAGTGGATTTTTTGAAAATCCTCCAGTTTTATGATATAAAGGTATTTGTCAACCAATACAGATTTTTATGGAGATTTTTTGATAACGAAAGATATTGATAGATTTATTATTTTTTACTGTTATATAAATTTATGAAGATAAGAGTATGAAAGCTGAATTATTTTGAAAAATTCTGTGGTAGTAGATTTAAAGAGTGATGGAAATTCTTAATTTTTGAAGTACATATATATGTGCGAAGTAACGAAGATTTTGATTGAGATTTTTCTGTGGAGAAAAATGTTGATTAATTTTTTTATTTCGTACCCCAAATATTTTCAAGTAAATATCGATTAGCTGAGGAAACTCTACTTTTCTGTGCGAATTTATACATTTCATATTTAATTTATTAAATGGTTAATATTAATAAATTGATTGAAATATTTCATTGATTAAAATATTTCAAGTGATTTCAATTATAAAAATGTTTTAACAAATAAAAGAAGAAAGGTCCCGCTTATTAAAATTGATGGATTATTTCATAAATTAAGTAAATATAAATTATAATTAATTATAATAAAAATAATCAGAATCGGTATAATCGCAAAATCAATTATAATTAATCAAAATAAATTATAATCAATGAAATCAAGTTCAAATAAATTCAACTATATTTTTTTGACAAAGTAAATTATACATCCTGCGATAAACGACAAGTCGAAGTATCAAATTTCCCAATTAAATCGTTTTTTAATTACCCAGCTTCGGGTTGACTGAGTCGCGTGCTTGTTTTGGGGATATGCGGATAAAGTAGAGAGACGTGAGTATCCATATTAATCCGGAGGTAAAGTTCTTTCAGAGTGAGTCCAGGAAAGCTTGGCTGAAGCAAAAATCGTTGACCGAGCATTATACGCTGGGAAAAATTGCCAAGCGTTTACACGCTCGTCCATTCCCGCCAGTCGCAGACCCTACGTATTGGCTCTATGTATGCACGCGTCGTATCAATCCGCTGACAGCCGTCATTCCCAAACGAGCCGTTGAACCGTGTCGCCACGAAGGGATCGGCCCAAAAAGGTCGGATGGTGTTAATTTACTTACTGCCGGGAACAGAAACCTGCCCTATCATTGTCATAAAATAGCTTCTGTGTCCGCTCGAGTTTCACATTTTCACGGCGAAAAGTCGAGTTCTTTCGGATTTAGTGTTTCCCTTGAAATACATTTTGCAGCCATTTAAAATTACGGCAATTTTTCTCCCCATTTTGATGCAAGGGACATTCATAATGGAAAACACGTTTTAGCCATTTTTACTGCAAAGTATCTTGACACGAATTCAAACGGTTGAAGAGTATCAGGGGTTAATTGGATTTGGAGATGAAAGAATTGGGCCATGGCTGAGGTTTATTCATACGTCGTCTGCATTCATTTGAAACTCCAGGGTAGTGTTACAGTACGATCAAATACTTTATTGTTAGATTGTTACTTGGTCTTATCTAAGTTTCGTTTTGTAAGCTCCAAAATATGTATCAATTTTTCCAATTGGTGTGAAACACTTTCTCAGAGAAAATTCACGTAGTTCAATACTCTATAAATATAAATCTGTACATTATCATAAACGTTGGTCGGATCTGAAAAATAATTAGAATTCGCCATTTTTTGCTATCGCAAGGTTTCCACAACTTGCAATAAAGGACTTTCTAAAACATAATTCAAACACCTAAAAGCTCTATAACTATAATCCTTTATACTATGAAAAAGTTCATCTCATTTGAAAAATAATTAGGGTTATCAATTTTTTGTTGTTCTACGGACTCCAAAACTGTTAATGAAGCCCTTTTTGAAACAAAATTCACGTAATTAAAATTGTTATAACTCTAAATCTTCGTATGATAAGAAATGTTTATCTCGTTTGAAAAATAACTAGAGTTCGCCACTTTCTTATGTTCTAAGGTTGCTAAAACCGTCAATGATAAAAAATGATGGCAATTAAAATTGTATCCATATTATTATTAAAAGTTTCCTCACTACGATAAAATTACGATACCTACGTGGCGTTTTTATTTTTAACCTACAATCTGTCCTTCGTCTTATTATGGCATCTCGTTGGAGTATTGATATTTACGGTTTTTTAATTCGTTTCGAATAAACGTCCATATTTTCTTATCTATTAATCTAACCAGCATATTTTATACGTTTGTTTTCCGTAGAATGCCGTGACAGAGTGGTAAACCGAAATGTGGTCTCCACAGAAAAAGGCCACTCTGTTACATTATTTAAAAAAAAAAACCGACGTTACAAAGGAATTTTTATTAGCCGGAAAGAAAACTTTAATTAGTCCTAATGAAAACACAGAAGCAACTTTTTTTTTAATCCCACAGAAGTCACAATTATGTGTAGTTCAAAAATCAAAAATACAGAAAAAGGTCGTTTTATTGTGGGTTAAAAAGAAGTACGACCTATGTACCTTTCTATTTCTTGGATCTTCAATAACCACCAATATCTATCCTATCGATAAAATTGTATTTTGCAGACCACCATTTCCGGTGGTTTCACCACGGATTTTTTCCGCTCCTCGACAAGCAATCATGTGGATTCCCGACGTTTTTGAATTGCTCGATTGTTGGGAAGGGTAGCTAGGCGGTTTCCGGCTTGTAGCCTTAGCTAGGTACTTTGCCTTCGTAACTTGGGAGCCGTACTCGTTCAGCGACGGCTCTCAGTGTCGCTCTTGTCTTCACCCTACCCTGAAGCTGTCTGCGAGCCAGGGTGAGCCTCAGACAAGCGTTTTCGCGCGAGCCAAGGCCAAGGGTGCGATCGAGCAGCCTCTTCACCTTTTTTTTCCTTGCCACTCTTGCAACCCGACGTAACTATACAAGCATGATGACTGAAGATGAAAAAGGCGAAGGGTGCGAGGGTTGGGGTGGTAGAGAGAGGGTGGAAGGGTGGAAGAGCGGAAGGGAGGAGAGAAGGGGACTGCAGCATCCCTCAAGGGCAGCAACGACGTTTTCTTGCACTCCCCCTGTCGCGAGACTTCAAACGCACCACCCCCATTGGCGTAAACCAGAAAAAGCCAAAAAATAGCGATTCTCGGCGAAGTCACATTTTTTATGACCACGAAAATTCATTTGACGAAATGAAATACAGAAGAAGTCGAATTAGCCTATCAATCGCCTATCCACCAATGTTAGCCATTTGAAGACTTCGTGCAAACTATTTTGTGAAAAAAAAAAGAAAATAGTTGCTATCTTTGTATTCGGTGGAGCAATATGAATTGTTATTGTTTGAAGTACGATTAGGATAATCGTGTCAAGATTTTACGTCAAGTATAGTAGTATGGGAACGCGCTTGGTCAGACCTTGAGTTCGAGCCAATGAGATTATGACAATTTGGATCAAGTTCGTGAGGAACGTCGGATTGGTATCGCAATGTTCTATTTTTGTTGGGCAGGGAGCTTTATTTTCGATAGTTGATGCTACATAAATTTGTGTAGTGAATTTTAGCTCTATCATTTGAAAAATCTAGGGTTTCTGAAAAGTGAATGAGAAATTCGTATTCGAGGGGTTAGAACACATTAATATGGTTTTTTTTAAATAAAATAATGATTTTTTTAATTTTGAAGAAGATTCTGAAGCTTTATTGAAAAACACGAATTTTTTTTTAAACTATGAATTATTATACTATCTGCTGAAAGCAGTTTTAAGGAGCTTACGAAAAAAAATTCATGTGGTTAAAGAAAAAGATGACCAATTGTCGTTTGGTTGAGTTTGCAATCGTTTATTCAGCAGTTCTCAAATTCAAAAGTTTGCTCGTCTCGAATATCGATAAAAGTGACGATTGCGGAGCCAAAGTGTCACCGATAAAAATTAACGAGCCTAGGTAAGCTCGTTATGATTTCTGCAAGATTTCAAACTTGTCAATCGCAATGGAACACCGTTGAAGGAGCGGACAGTAAGATACCGGAGTTGAGTGGGAACGGCCGGATTGTTTCTATAATTACACTTTGGTCTCAATGTTCAATGTTCTCCACGTTGGAATCCGACACCATCCACTTGTCATCCGCAATTAAAATATCCAATCCGCACAGTGGCCAACGACGAATGAATGAAACCACCACGGTGATTCACGGAAACAATAGTACGGTATTCCGATACGGTGGTGTTTTAACTCCCGCCGGGTGGGGATATTCGTGCAACCGCTGGATCGAGGGTAGCTAGGGGGTGGAAAGGGATGACAGCAGGAACAATTGCGACACAAAGGAACAAATAAAAACGTAAAGATGTATCCTCCAACGTGCACTTTGTTTTTTTGTTGTAATTCCATACGTGTCGTCAAGTAAGGGTTTTATTAATAAAAAAATATTCAATCGAAAAAATCTATTATAAATTGGACCCGAAATATTTTTAACTAGGGGATTAAATTAAACAATATATATGAATGAGTCAGATTTTTTTTTCACAAGTATTCCACAGTTACCAATTTCTGAATGAAAAGAAATCAGTCTTTCTCTTACGCTGATGAGCGAAAAAAAAACATTTTTAGAAATATCTTATTTTTGTCATCTTATCCCATATGTGGAGCAAAGTGGCATAGCATTGAGAGCATAATGAGGTTACACAAACGATTCTCATCTTCTGCTTATAAAAATGGTTTTAATCCACTTTCACAGTCACACTTCGCTTTTACTACTTTTTTATATATTTCAACCATCTTTCAGATCTGAAACAAATGAAAAAGAACCTATGTAGGTAGGTATTTATCCTAATAGTAAAGAAGGAAATAAAAGCATTCCGTATCGATTCAAATCTTATGACACGTCACACATAACCCCATGACATTATGGACTTGAAGTTCGCATCGTTGCGACGCAACGAAATTTATTTTCTCATTTTTTTATTTCCTTAAATCTATTATTTGTCGATATATTTTTTTTTCTATTTATTGAGGTATTTCAATTGCGATGATATTGAAAAAGAAATAGGGAATTTTAAAAAGTCCAGAAGTCAAGTCCAGAACATCGTCACCTAGTCTCACTAGCTTGTATTTATTTTTTCCCATTAAACGGTTAAAGACTCAACAATAAATCATGCAATAACTTTGAACATTTCTGACAAACAGTTTTTACTATATCAATAATTAGTACTTATCTCTTATCGATGTCAGCAACTCGAATGTTCCCCTCTGTGGTTTCTTTCACAAACACATTGTCAAAAAATTTTTTGGTTTTTTGGATTAGCATTCATTCGATACGATAACTGTGGTACTTCATTACGTATTTTTCTAGGCTCATCTTCGATAGCTCCTGTCCTTCAGATAATCGGAATCTCATTTTCCAATTTCGTGTCCAACTTCAACAAAAGTCCAACATTTGCTGCACTCTTTTAGTAATCGTCCAACGTGTGACTAAATGGCGCCATCAGACATTCGTGAATGGCGGATTATTAACGGAGCAGTATGGAATAACGGTCAATGAGAAAAGTTGGGGGAGTTTGAAATCACGAGCTGAATGGTCACAGAAGATGGGAGACAACCTTATCCGCATTGTGGACGACTATTATTTTTTTGAAATTAAAGCCGTTTCGAGCTCTGCCGTATTATAGAGATGGCGCCTGTTATCCGTCCGCAATTAAAATTCACGGTGAGTCGCCAGTCTCCAACAGTCGCCTAATGGGGCTGCGGGATGTCTTCGTTAACTCGGAGCCCGGAGCTCTTTGCGAATCACGGAGTGACGTTGGGATACGCCAGGTAAAAAATCAAACTTTCCTCATGAGAACTCCGACCCTTGATAATCCTGTTATAAAATTCGGATCGGAGCCTTCCACTTGGAGAGCTGGAGGTGTCTAGGGAAGTATTGTTGCCCTTCGTACAATCATACGTGAAGTGGTTCTTTCAAGAATCAATTGATTTCCCATTGCGACATGTGTTTCTGGGTGCCATCGTCAATCATTGAATCCCCAATCATCAATTTTTTTTAAAATTAATAAATTAAAAACAGTGCGAGTTCGTTCACCATCAATTTGTCTCTCATTAGGTTTCGGGCTTTGCATATATTATATATATATCGTATTCACTTTTGAGTTCAGTTTTTAGTTTGCTACTTAAGAACATGTAGAAGACCGATGTAACCTCATTAATTTTCGAAATTCGTTTTCTCATCGGTGGTCAAGTTTTCAATGAAAAACTCGCGCGTAAGTTTGTGTAGAATTCACAGACGCTGAGTTTGATGGACTTATTTTATGATAAAAATGTTTCATCGTTGAGAAATCCCGGTTTAAAAATGTCGGCTGTTTTTCTCGCACTCATACGTCACGTGTTATATCTCCTATTTCGACTTCTGTAAACGGTTATAAACAATGATGTTTGCAATCATGTCCGTTGCAAAAATAATGTTGTTTTAATGCCAAGGAGCGATGATAAATAAAACCTGACACTAGAGTGCTAAAAAATCTTGTTTTTAAGTAGTTTTGTTTAAAAAATTTATAAATACCCTAAAAAAAATAATAATTCCGTAAAAAAATGTTTTTTCCATACTATAAACTCGTAAGGAAATCGGCAAATGAAAATGTCGTCCCTGAAACGAGTAGCAAAAATCGATAAATGAAAAAATCATATCTAAATCTTGAAAAAAAAGATCAGTCAGATGATAGAAATAACATAAAAAAAAAATGAAAAATACTCAAGCTAATTTTTGAAACCAGGAAAGCTTTCGTATGGCTCTTTATGAATCGCAAACTAAAATTTCGATTCCAACGAAATCGAGTCAGCGCGGACACACATGTATGAGATGGAAATAATAAAAAAAAAGGCGTGAATAACTGAAAAACTTTCTCAGAAATGATAAAAATCAAAATACAATGACAGCTCGAATTCCCATCCGGAGCGCGAATCGGGTTCGACGATCGCGTTGTATTTGACTTCGTGACGTCTGCGACTCTTCATCTATTCGAACATGAAAGAAATCCGTAAAATTTCGTCATCGCGTTTGGGGCTACGAATACTAGACAAATAGCTGAGTGGTTCCAACCGTCAGCGAAATGGACCGAGGAACGACGCGTGCTCGGTGAGCGTCGACCGTAAAAAAAAAATCAAAGTAGAAAACAGAAAGATACCGTAGAGAGAATGCGATGGTGTGAGGGATAGGTTCTTTTTATTCTGGAACAAAAAGCTCACTCGACGGGCATTGTGGAGCTTCGTTGAAGTGGGTGTACTCTCGGTACTGCGCGACAGCGCCATCTTGAGAGATTTCTCGGACCCCTTAAATACAGTAGGTCAAGCCGCCAGGAAAAATTGCAAAAGAAATTTCCATCGGAAAGTCATCCGAAAATAATCTAATAATAGACAATCGGACAATCATCAAATTGTCAAATAATCTATTATTTGATAATTCCGATCGAATTAAATCGATTTATTCAAATTGCTCATCGCGCCGTAATCAAATAATCTAGAACGACGCGTTCGCTCAGCCGGAAATAATTCGAGATTGTTTTACTCGGTGCTCAACAAAAATAAAATGAAAAAAAAAATACCAAACAAACGTCAAAAATTCCGATAATCGATATATCGAGCCCGTGTATGAAAAGAACAACGGGTGAAGGGAGAAGGGAGGAGGAAGTACGCGAATGTTGAAAGGCTCGCACGCGCGACGTATTTCAATTTTACATTTTAACGGGGGGGGGGGGGGGGGGGGGGGGGGGGGGGCGAACGAATTCGCTCACCGACGTACCGTCATCAATCTCCCGGGGGTTGCTCGCGGTTGCGAAGTGAGAGAATGCGGAAAACCACGGAAAATTGTTCCGACCAAATTGGGTGACGAGGCTCTTTCTCGTCCTGGCTATCCATGTGGATGTGTTTTGGGTGAGGCGGCGGTAATGTTTGTCGTCATCGAAGAAGTTACGTTTCTGCGCTATCGATTTTCTGCCCAGCCACGTTTGACAATTATTATAGTTTTGCATACGTATTTGTGTATTCAGATTGTTGGGTAGCCTCGCTGTATGATTTCGCGATGATAGTGTGAATAATAATAGCGCTAAATGTGATGATGTCCATAATAATAATAATGATAATAATAACAATAAAAAGATTATGATAACGATAACAGCTATTGGCGATAATCTCTCCATCGTTCCAATTATTCCCTTTTGTAATGTTAAATCTTGTACCTTCTCGGGTCGAGGTTATCATTCGTCTCTGTCGAAATGTTGTGTCCGCAATATCGTTTTACTGCACAGTTCCGCTGAACAAAAAATGTATTTCTTTTGTACAAATTTGTTCATCAATTGTTGATAATATTGATTAGACAAAAAAAACAGAGATACTGATAATACGAACGGAAACATGAACAATAGTAAAAAATATGTTCAGTATACAATAGTAACGAAAAAAATAACGACAATTATATTAAAAACAGCAATAACAACGATAATGGTGGTTATGGGGATGCTCATGATGATTGAAGTAATAATAAAAACAATGACAAAAATAATAACCGCAGCAACGACAGAAATGACAATAACGATAATAGTAATAATAATACTAATAATAATAACGTGAATAAGAAAAATAACATTTATGATAATTATAATAGCAACAACCGTAACAATATAAAAAATAGCAAACCAATAATAACAGCAGCGACATAAAAAACAGCAACGAGTGTAATAATAATAAAAGTAATTATAACAATAGTCACAATAATAATGTTACGCGTGTTATATACGTTTCGCAATAACAGAGATTTTTTCATGTCCAAGAAAAAAAAAAGAACTGGCAATTTATCACTATCCCAAAATGGAAAATTTCAATTCCACAAAAATATGATTTGGTACGTAATATAAAAAAAGACGCGCTCGCATTGGATGACGCGGAGGTTTGTTATATGAAAAAAGTATACGTAATAAATTCCACGAGGGCGAAGCACCGTATGTGGACCAAAGTCCAACGGAGATAAAATTGGCCTATCTCGCGCATATGTACGCTCGGACTCGCGAGTTTCACCTCTGTTTAGCGGCGTGAGCGAAAAACTTGGGGAATCCCTTTGCGCGGAGAATTTGTGGAACGCGGATGGCGAATTTCGTGAGTTTTCGGGATGCCATACGCAACCATGAATCATTACTGCTTTCTTCGATGCCAACGACGATCGATAGTGGCGTCCAACAATACCGTGGAATTTCGGAATCTCGCCGAATTCTGGCGAACATAATGCAATACAAATTCATGTCCACGGTTCCAATCACGCCTCAACTTTTTGCAAATTATCGGGAAATTCATACTGCATACGTTCATTTGGAATAGTACAAATTCAAAAAAGACAATCCTGCGCTGTAACAGAGCTTTACTTCCGGTGAAGCTCACGGCGAGTAAAAATCGTACTAAGGCTAGAAAATTTGTTGTTAAAGTAGTTTTTTGTTGTGCAGCTTTGTGTAACGAGAAATAAAACATTTTGGGTTTGTTTGGATTAAAACGACACATGTCTTTTTTTTATGAATAAATGAATTTTTTTTTATTTACACGTATATAAATTTGTGTACTTTTGAATATTAATGATAGCAGTGAAAATTAGGTTTCGAAAGTTTATTGAACATGTGTTAATGCGTATAAAAAAAAGTTTATGAAAAAAAAAAAAACTAAACAGGGGCTGGGTCGGAACTTCACCGAGAGTATTATTTTTTTAGACCCTCCGTGGAAGCCCGCAGAACTTATATATATATATATATATACATATACAAAAAAAGGTTTTCCTTTACTTCACTAATTTCCCTAGAGGAGGAGGAACCTTCGATTATTAAAAAAAACATGAATTTTTCACAAACGTGAATGACTGAAGAAAACTTGCTTGTTCATAACAGATTCAATACAATTTTTTTATAAATACAAGAATTGTTGACGAATCGTATAAATCGTATATGCTTCGTAATGTTCTTCAGAGAATTTATCTTAAAGGCTGTATCATTCAGATTGCAGGAAAATTCTTTCGTGATTCTTTTCGCACACAATTTTTTTTGATAATGTGTTTACAAAATTAAAACAAAAAAAAATCAATTTGTTTCTTTCTGAGATGTAAAACCTTGAAGAGCAGGAGGATCGTCAGCGTCAAATGAAAATGTTGGTATTTCGACTCCAAGATTAATTAATATAAAAATTTTAATTAGTGATATCTTGATATTCGATCTTTTCCTATCAATGATTGATGACCCCATATTAGGAGTAATGAAGATAAAGATTACGGGGAAGTAAGAAAAAACCATTCCAACCAGATAATAATAAAGATCGGAGAGCAAATTTATGTTCTCTGCACTCGGCCAATTTGGAAGACGATTGTGCAATGCTTATGAACATTATACTTTGACCTAAACGAAACTATTATCTAGTGGGAAAAAATGCTTAACGTTTATACTTGTACCACTGGTAATGAATGATAAAATCCACTGGTGTAGCAGCTTCCTTTGAAGAATCCTTATTACTTTTAGACTCTTAACTAGTATTTGCGGTCGTTTCTTCAATCGTTAATCGTACACGGTAGACATTTACCTAGCGACTATTCTTAGCTTTTCCCTTGTGGAGTACGCCCCCGAGTGTGCATTCGCGACGCCCCACATTTGATGAAATTGCACTCAACAGGATTACCCATCTGGGCACGATAAATTGCAGCCTCGAATTACCTTAAACTTCCGTCCGCTTGTTCTCACGTTCGGAATTGCAAATTGGGCTAAATTCAGCTCTGCGCTCGTAAAAATAAAAAGAAACGGGGAAAACTCAAATCAGACGACTTCCATTTGCGATGCGGATAAGGCAAGCGGAAATGAGAGATTCCTCTCCCACATGTGAATTATCCGAAATATGAGGCCAAAAATACGTTATTGACGAAATTAAGTTTTGAGCTCTGAGATATATTGATAGATATTGACGAAGCGCTTCAGAAAACGTTGTTTTAAAATAATCATTATTGGGAAGTATTAAAATGACAATTTTTATTCTGGATGAATTTTTTATTTTATTGATAGTTTTCTATATTTTTTACACGATCTTCTAGAGCCGTCCTTTTAACTTAATTTTTCTCAAGCGGCGATCAATTTTCTGAGCTTTTCATCGCAGCCTGACCCTTTGATAATTTTAGACTAGACCTTCATTAAAATAATTTTAATGAAAAGCGAAGTCTCAACCTAATTCACTGCACTTCAGTGTCAGCAGAATTAACTTTAGTTCCAATCAAAACAAACATTCCCAGCCAAAATTCATTATTATTTCGTGATAATATAATATTATTAAATAGTAATATATTATTTAACGTAATTGAATAAAAACGATTAAATAAAATGTTCAAACAAATAAAAAAGAACGATATAACAAATCATAATTTAATATAATGAATTCAACGTACATATTTTATATTTAATTTGCTAACCGTATGGAAAAAAGCGAAATCTAGATGGGCAGTTTCAGAAAATAGTTGAGTCAGGTAGTAAGAAATAATCGTGGCTGGAAAAGTTTGAACTTTTTTTTCCATCGGATGGCGGCCATTTAATTGCTGACATCAGGTTCATCGTCTCCACATTCATGTCCGCATGAACCATTTCATGGGTTTTGAAATATCGACAGGCGTAAAAGGCAGAGCTTCGGCACAAGAAATTCTCTCGGTATTAAATAGTAAGACCCTTTTTTTTTTTGCTGCGAACAGACGTTCGAAGGGTGAAATCGAGGGAATTCACGTTTCTCAGCTTTTTTTTTTCTCAACGCCCAAGTACGTTGAGCCGAGAACACATCGACGTAGCTCACGGTTTCCTTGTATTTAAATTTATCGCTGTTACGGATATTGATAGTCGAAGCTTGTGAGTTTTCAAATCCCCCCCCCCTGCCCTTGAAGAGCCCGATATCCTGGTAGACCGCCGCGGGAAATTATCCCGGCTCGGTTGAGCAGCCATCAGACTTAGAGCTACCCTTTTGCGATTCTTTCATTTCCTTCGTCCTCTCTTTTCTTCCCTTCCATTCTATCGTCCTCTTCCGGGGAACACCCTTCCAATCAATGCTGGTTGTAACTCGTTGTTCCTTTTTTTGTTTTATTTATTATCGTTTTACTCTCGTCTTGTCCACTAAGCTCATTCGAAGCTTTTCAACGCACACTACGGAGGTTTCTGTTTGTTTTCACATTTCGTTTCCTTCGGAGATCCTTCCGCTGGTGACTTTATTACGATCCTTTTGGATCTTCATTGTGACCCTTCCGGTCTGCTTCCGGTGTTCCTTGGATATTGATTCTCGCTCGATGATTCGGGCCTTTTTACTCTTCCGTATATTCAATGTGGTAGGAAAAAGAGCTACTGATTATCAGATTATTCGTTCCTTTATTAGGAGTGCGAACGCTGTCCAGGAAATTTTCCTCCTTTTTTGAAGGCTTCTGACTCTCAATTGTATTCCAACTTATTTGAGAATCTTGATGAACCGCCGGGCAAAAAAATTACTCCAAAATGAGAAAATCGTAGATTTCCAAGTCTAGAGAAATTTCATTACATGTTTAGCCTCGATAACTGATTTGATAATAAATTAATACTTGAAAATGTTTATTCTTCACTTTCAATAATAATTAAAGTCCAATTCGACGATATTGGCATACTGAGGTTATATGTGAAGATATTGGCCTGATTGAGATTTTGTCAGTGACTGTGCATCTGTTCTAACTACCCAATAAAAAGAATTATGTATTATTTAATTTTTTTTTATTCGTTCAGATAATCTTATTATTATCAATAATTACCCAAAAACTCAATATTGAGCTTTTCAATGATTACTGAATAGTTCATGGTTGAGATCAATGTTTCTCTGTTTTATAAATTGACTGCCAATCGCTCAATCCTAAATCTCAATGATATAACATTTTTAGAATTTGCGGCGATTTAATTTCATTCGTTTTGAAATAATTAACGTCTGCGGAAGCTGTTTTCCCACGAACGGTCGTGTTGAATTCATACGTTTGTAACGAGTAATTTACTCAGTGAAAAAATTAAGAACAATTAATGTATTATTATGTTATAGTAAAGCCGGAAGTGATACTAAATTTGCACGGGCTTGAAGATTGCATTTTCGAAGTGCATGTATTTCTGCAGAAATTTTCGATTGCAGCGGAAATACATATATTTTACGTCCTTACATTGTCCTTTGCTGAAATACGTTGTGAAAACCGGTTAAACTTTTTTTACATATTCTTATTACAGATGTTGGATGTTTTCTTTTCAATCCCTTAAAAAAAAAGTCTGATTTCGTAAAATTCTGGAAAAAAAGTTTTACATAATAATTCGTATTAAAAAAAAACGAATAACGAACGTCTAAATTGAAATGTAATAAATACCATTAAAATCCAATAAAGCCATACTAATGAATATTCCAATCTAATAAGTCTCAGAACTATGAGAACCGCAGAACCGACATAACTTAACAACTTCAATCCTTCGGGTCTGACCGACCACCAACCACTGCGTCTATTTCGACCACAAAAGAAACAAATTTTCCAAACGGTTCGACAAGTTTGCAAATTCACCGCAAAGTTTGCATCCCGTGAATCAACTTGCGAATCCTTTGTCGTCGCTGCTGTGAAGCTCGTTTCAAGCAACCGACAAAGCTTTGCCGATTCATGAATACGACATTTGGAGCTTTCATTTTTCCTTGTCTGCTCGATCTCGTCTGTACGGCCCGGAAATTTCGTACGATACGTTGAGTCAAAGGAAGAGTGCGAAGTGGTCAGTGGCGAAATGCGCACTCAAGCGACACCGAGCGGGTGTTTAAAACTTGCGCAAAGGCTTTAAAAGCTCAAGGTTTAATCATGCAGGAGGCGCGGAGCGTTGGCCAGGTACGGCCGGCTCATGGATCGAGCAAGTTTAATTAAATTAATTCCAGAGTCTCGCGAATTCGAAGGGGTAGTGGTGACTAGGGTGGGGGAAGGGGTCAGTACACTTTTGGAAGGGGTCAGTACAATGCCTCCGGAACTGCTCCCTCATCTCATTGTGGTCAACAGAAGTACATTTTAGTTTCGGTATTTAGCACTGGCGTTGTTTGCTCCGCCTGCTCGTGATCGTCATTCCCCCCACCCACTCTCGCTCTCTTCCTCCCTCTGTGTGGGTCTCTCTCCACCCACACACACTCACATATATATATATTGATATATATATATATGGGGCATTTCATGCCGATTCGATCTGGGTTTGACATTTCCCCTCTCCGATTGGACCTGCGATTTTTTATGTCATTGTACTATCTCTGAAAAGCATTCGAGAATTTTTTCAGATTTTTTCGGAACGATTTGACTTCACAGTATTTTTTTATAAGAAAAAAATTAACGCCCAGACTTAAAAATCGGAAAAAAATCACAAAAATTCTGTGTCTTGTATCAAACACTGTGAACGTTGAAAAAAAGTGGGCGCGCGTTTCGTTTGGCCTACAATGTGCTTTTTTCGCCAAAAAAAAAAAAAACATTTTTTTTATAGAATCAATGGCCTACGAAACATGAAAATTCTGAAAAAAACTGAAACAATTCTGGTCAATTCTACATGATGTCATGTCATTTTTTTCCTCTTTAACATTTTTCATTTTTCCTCTTCCATTTTTTTCCGAAAAAGCACGTTTTCGGCCAAACGAAAAGCGCGCCTACTTTTTTTCAACGCCCACAGTGTTCGATACGTGACACAGGATTTTTGTGATTTTTTCCGATTTCTAAAATTGCGCGTTAATTTTCTGTTTATCAAAAATATCGTGAAGTTAAATCGTTAAAAAAAAATCTGAAAAAATTCTCGAGTGCCTTTTAGGGATAGTACAATAATATAAAAAATCGCGGGTCAGATCGGAGAGGTGACGTATCAAATTCGGGTCGAATTAGCATGGAATGCCCCATATATATATATCGCATTCTCTTTATCTCTCTCTCTCTCTCTCACTTTCTCTCCGGTTAACTCTCTCTTTTACCCTCTATCTCGTTCTTTCTCTCTTTGTGTCTTTCTCTCTATCTTCTATTCTCTCGCTCCCTCTCTTCCCCTCTCTCTTATTCTTGGTTTAATACCCACATGTTTTCGTAGGATACGGTTTTGCAAACTGTATGTGCGGGGGAGGGCGGGGGGGGGGGCTGTTCTCCATCCAATTAACCCGAACAGTGGACACGACAAAGTTCGTCGAGTTAGGAATATCCAAGCTTGGGCACCGTGACTACTGTCGAGAGCCATCTGTGGGATGGAAGAAACTTTGGTGGGAATTCCAACTCTCCAAATGAAGTCTCTTTTGAGGAAAGAAAAGTCCGGGGAGTAATTGATTCGTTGTGCAGATCACGCGCGATTAACATTCGACACGATTGTTCAATGGTAGTCTTTTCAACGAATGTCGATAGCTTACTTTAACCCGATGAATGTTTGGACGAGTAGTGCCGAAATTTCAAGGTCTGGGGGAATTTTGGAGAGCCTGAAATATCGCTGGTGACAATTACGGTAATTCTGGTGCTTGTGGAATTTTTAAATTCAATTTAGTAGTCATATCCATCGGAACGAGATCGAGATCCTTCATGACTTAGTTCGCACAAATATTCCAACGGAGAGGAAAGAAATCTTTGAAGATTTTTGTCTTAACGAGGGACGCAATGCTCAAAAAACGTTATTCGATTTTATATCGTTTGATAAATTTTCTCGTTTGTTGCTGAGTATTGTACTTTATTTAGGGAGATCTTTAAAAAAGTTTCCTTTTTTTCGGTGCATGACAATTTTCATTTTTTTTTTACGTTGCTGATAACTCCTTCTCAAGATTCTGCAACAAAAGATAAATAGCAAATTAGTTCCACGAAAAGTATTAAATAAATCGATCAATGCAGGTAAATGGATTGGTAAAAGCGAAAAAAGAAAATGAATGAAAATGAAAATGTTACCCCTCATAATAATCGGATATTATAATGGTCGTGTCTTGTGATTGCAAAAAAGAAGAGTCGAAGGGTGACAATAAGGGAGCTGCAAAGGGTGGCTGGCTGATTGTCCTGGAAAGACGCACCGAAATCTCGATTCTCGTAAATTCAACTATCCTTCGTTCATCCCCATTCTCCTCGAACGACCCGAGTCGAAAGATGAATCACTTGCTGAGAACGTGAAATTTTTAGCCAATTTTTTGGAGCATAAATTCTTGATAAAAGGGGGGGTGAAGAAGGAGCTGCGATGTTGTAGAGTCATTTCATAATTTTCCTCTGATAACGAGCTATTTTGGTTTATCGTTGCAGGGTGATTATGGTTTGAAGAAAATGCGCTCGAAGATCAACAATGTTATGATTATTGGTAAACGCTTTCACAAGTAATAGGGGAAGCAGGAGAGTACAGGTCACATAAAAAAAACTTTCATTTTTTCCAAATAATTAGTTCATATTAAAAGTGTGAAAAATAACGACAGTTTGACTCTTCACTAATCAACGTTGTTATACAACACGTGTTTATATTCTACCTATAATAAGTAATAAATAGATACCCCCCAAACGATCGTTTTTCGTTAGTGTTGTAATTTTAAATATAATGTTTTCATACCTCCCACAGGAATTCTAATGATAAATAGATCAATAAATTGAATCAGAATGTAATAAATTCTCATTTCGGTTTCTTCGTTCGAAGATCCAAGACTCCTCTTCCCAATGGATAAATCTCATCAGGAACGACGACTTTAGTAAATCGTGAATAAGAATTTAAACAAATGGTGAACTTGGAAAAATGGTTGGGGAAGGCGTGCGGAGCATCCAATTTTTTCGCATTTTCCATTCAACCGGTTTCCACCTTTCGAATCCTCGTGTCCTTTCAAGATGGTCGGTATGGTCTGGGATGCAGGTGTCCGATATGAGATGGCGTTTCGACCATGGTTGGGATATTGCTCGTGGATTATGTGAGGACTTTGAGGGAGGCGAGAGTCGAAGGATACGGGTATATATTATCGATCGTTGTCAATATGAGAAAGGCTCGAAAGGCGATGATGCCGCTTCTGGCTGACTGTGATAGGAGACGATAGATACGATGAAAGAGACCGGGTATGTTGCGCGATAGCTCTTGCCTCCCTCGAACCTTCACCAACGGTACGCTTCTTTTCGCCCCATCCACGAACCAGCTATATACCTTCGGCAGTTTATTAGATCCGACCTGTAACCATTTCTACCTTCTCGCAATCTCCTTCGAAACATCCTAGGAGGATCTCGCAACCTAGGAATCCTAATCCTTCCATACGCAACCACCCCGATGGATCGAGGCTTTCCTTCAAAACTCGCATACCCATCCACCTTTTTTTTCGTTTGGTATATCGCGTGTACTGCGTTGCGTTTACGATGAAATCCTACCATACGATATTACACAGCATATGGAATGTAAAAAGGGCAATAGAAACGAAAAAAAGGCACAGGGTTCGAAATAATCAGAATCACTGCTGGATCTTGATGATGGCTATTTATTGCAGAAAAGTTGGTTTGCAATTTGTGAAATTTGTCACAAATAAAATAAATTTGTCAAAATAAAGACCCGGGTTAACGTGACAAATAATTCGTGTCGAATAGCAGTATTTATCAAAAGTTGTCACAATTTAATTCAATTCACCCCACGCATTTTCCAAGACGAAATTACAATTTTCGTTACAAAGAACAACAGATATGAAATACTAAAAAAAAAATGAATTACAGCAAAGTTGAATTATATTTGTCGTGCGAGCATATCTAGAGAATCAAGACGACCATGTAATAATTCCTCGTTTCGCGCAAGTCCTTGGCATCCCTTGAGCTCTGGATATGCAAGCCGAACGAATTACCAAAATTTATTTAACGCTGGTAGAGCTTCTCCGTTGCTTTTGGGTATCCTCAATTTTCGGGAGGGTCGTTCGTCGTTGACCGTAGGTTATTACGAAATCTGACTTTAATTAAAGTTCGCTCGGTCCGAATTGGCCTCTCCAACTGGCACGCATGGTCGCAAGAGACAAGGGAGAAAATATTCTCGCGCTATCTGCCGGTAACGTTGGCTTTCCGGGCCTGGCATTTGCATGCATAGTGGACACTCGACTTGCTGGATCTCTCGCCGATCTCACATTTCCCCGACCCTCCGTGACATCTTCGAAGCCTGTACCCGAGCTTTTCTTTCCAACCAGCCAGAAGGATTGCCAATGCACCGTTCTCTCTCTAGTCTCCCGTTGTGGAAGACGACCTAATCAGGTTGTCCACGAGCTAATAGAGATTCACTTTGAGCACCAAAGATCTGTGGACAGTATCACCTAATTCGATTTTCGGATGATATGATTGGCATCGAAAGAGACTCGATGCTCATTATTTATTTATTGTTTATAAACGAATTTAAGGTTAGCACTTACTTAAGACAGTTCCAGATAGGAAGAAACCTTTTCAGCTGCTTGTACATCGATGGTCATTATTGGACTTTATTAAAAATGAAATTTGCCTCCGCCGTTGGCTTTTCTGACTTCGATATCGAACATTTTGTTATATCAAGCTGTATAACGTATTCTAAGCAGAATCGTATCGCAATGTTAATTAAGCTAAGTTTCAAATAAACTGACAACGTTGTCGCGTTTGCCAGTCAATTTATACAGTAGTGATAATATTTCTTTTAACGACGAATGAGCAATTATTAGAAAACTCAGTACATATTGGGTTTTTAGGTAACTATTGATAACAATAAGATGATCCGAAGTTATCAACGAAATTAAAAAATGGAGAATTTTTGTTATTGTTCAATTGGAACAGATGGACAGTCACTTACAAAACCACAGTTAAGTAAATAACAATAGAGCCTGGTTTTATTCGAATTGTTATTAAAAGCGAAGTATAAACATTTCTGATTATTAATTTATTATACAATCAGCTGTTTGCCTGGGTAAACGAAACAATTCAGGCATGCAAATCCACGATTCCCTTTGGACTAACTTTTAGCCCGATGGTTCATCCAGTAATACCTCAAATCCTGGTTTCGGCCAAGCGCAGTGCGGCATTGTCCAATAAATGTTTTCGAATCCTCCAGCACATTGATCATCCCACACTGACAGTCTCAGCTCTAGGCTATTATTTTCATTGAGGCGTATTCCAATGATCCAAAGTTTTGTCTATCCATCAATGCGAGCCGATGCCAGGCTTCGTATTCAACGGATATCCATTGCGCAGGCCATGCGAGCATCCATTACGAAGAGTGACACTCGCTACAATCTCAAATGGATACACCCACGCCCACGTTTATTATACAGGCACAGATAAATTTGACGGTATTACAACTGGCGAAGTTGCCGCAACTGACAGAGGTGAAAACGGGGTTCAATTAGTTGGTTGAGTCAGATGCAAGTGCATCCCGTGTTCTCTGAACGATTTTACACTAGACCGATGTACAACACGATGCTGGAGTTTCAGTTTGTAGCTAAGAGGCTTCCGTTGTACCGAACCCACGATGCTTTCACCCACTCCCAGTTTCGGCTCCAACCCCTTGTCCATTCTCTCCGGACATATTCTCAATGGAGCCAATTAAGCCTGGTTAGAACTGCTCGTGTGTGTATACTTGTACATACGAAACACTCATTTTCCTTTCTCCTACCGAGTTCTCTATCGAGAGATCGTCCACGGGACGAACTTTCCACCGTTGTCTTTCGAGACGTCACGCTTGAACAGTCGTCGTGAAATTTAACCGATACGTTTTTACAAAGTCGAATATTGTCGCAGGGAAACTTGTTGTTTTAGTCTTGTTGTTTGAATGTGCGATACTGCTGACTGGGTATAGATTAGGGAAAACGGTGCTCCGAAAATTGCAAAGAGTTACGGCGTAAGGGTTCGCATGTGGGGAGGAGGGATTGAGTGGACACCGCGCTGTAACAGAAAAATGTGCAGTTTTCATCTCGCAATTTTCAATATTTTCATCAAAGATGCTTAAAAAAATCGTACAATTGCGAAAAATATCGTGCAAAAATTGTACACGTTCCAATATCGTTCGGGAGATGGTGAAAAGTATTGGTGATTGTTTAATAACCAGCCAGTAGTACTTTTACTACTTTTAGAGTGTTTTAAAATAAAGGGATTGAGCCCTTCTCTCTAGAGCCTTCAAACCGAACCCTTGTCTCGGAATAAGCTATTGGAAGCCGATAGGATCATTCCTACATTGCTGATAGCGTTTATTCGAATCGACCAACGTCTGGCGAGGAAGAGGGAGAAGGGGAGGTTAGTAAGACACTGGGATAAGTGGCACGAGGAAAGACACGGAGGGGGACGGAGGCTTATTTAGATTTTGGATGGTCGCCTAGCCGGGTGCCTATTGACCGAGTGCGACCGCGGCTGCAGCCGCATTGCAGTGACCTACGATACGGCAGGCCTCGTGCCAGCCTCCGAATCGACCCTCTATAGCCTTTCATTTTTTTTTTTCATAACCCAGCAACAATGCGCATCACCAGTACTAGGCAGCTTGCCATATATATGGAATATTCCAGTGCTATTTTCGTACCCATATGCCCAATTCGAACACGGCTTTTTTTATAGGAAATTTGAAAAAAAAAATGTTATTTGGACTCCAATTCGTCTTCGAGTCGTATAAGCACAGTTGTGGTGATAGGGATATAAAAAAATGGGTTTACAGTTTGCGTCGTTGGAATGCGATCGTAATACACTTTTTTGATTTTTGGTTACGCAAAGTACTTTTGGCAAGCTTGCGAGCTTCGAAAATTTCTGAAGCAGTTTTGGTTACCTTTATTCAAGACGTTTCGGGATAGGAGAAGAAGTTTTTATTTTTTTATTACGATTCATAGAGTTGGTTCTTTGTTCGTTAGTAAATTCAGTTTTCCAATGTTGTATCAATCATCGGTTTTCATACATGTTTTCATTGGAAAATTACTTTTTTGTAAAGGATGATTTTTACATGCTTCTATTTTACGAGACTTTCTGTGAGCTGTAAAACGGAAAATTGATATTTCATCCACTTCCAAACTATTTAATGCTCTCAAATTTTACAAAAAGTATCCATGACCTGACAAGGTTCAAGGTTCAGGACAAGCTTAAATTTTCAGAATATAAAATAATGGAAATACACCCACATTGATATGGCATAAAATACACATTATGAATATGCCTGTAAAATAAATTACAATAATTTAAAATACGCGATTCGAAATTGATTGCACCAATCGTGTAGTTTCCGAAAGAGATATTGGTGTGCAGAAGTTGGCACTTTGCCCAAGGACAATAGAATTCCTTCCCTGATTTCCCCTAAATGTAAGATGTCCCGAAATTCCTTAAAGATTTGAAAATTGAGTATGCAAAACATGATGTTGAATATTAATGAGAATATTTAAACAATGTTAAAGTTTGTATCGTTGTAAACTATGTACAAAAGACAGATGGAAATCTGTAAATACGTTTTTACCATCAGAAGATATTTCATCTATAATTTAAAAAAAATTAGTCCGCGAAGCAGTTTTTTTTTCAGTGTGACGAAAAATGACCAAAAGTGCAATTTTACATCTGTAATTGGAAATTATTTTAAAAATTCAATACTACCATGCAATCAAGTGAAACTCCAATAAACATTTATTATTTTGGTATTCAGAATTTGCGTCTGCACTGGCGTTGTAGGCTTTAGGACAAAGTGAAAAACCGTTCGCAATGGGAGACCTGTGAAATAAAGGGGACCTCGAAAAATAAAGCGGTGCAAAATAGGGCCTCAGGATCTTGCATGAAATGAGGTTCACTTCATATTTTACGCTGCCATTCGTTCCTATCATTTTTTTTTGTTGTATACAAAAGGTCTGGAATGTCAATCAAAATTCGCCAAATCCTGTCGAATATTTATGGAATGAGAAATAATTAATTTTACCTGCTTTTCGAGTACGTCGTATCAATGAATACAGGAGGTTCCATGTCAATGCATCAGATGACATGCAAGATTCCCATTGTTTTTCAAACGAATGGTCCAGCCGAATCCTGCTTTTACATTCGATGAAGCCGAAAAAGTGAAAAATCGCGAAATCAAGCGGTCAAACTGGCTCAAAAATGTGGAGAACGCAGGTATAAAAAAACGTGTTTTTCGTTTATTGAAGTTGAAATCCACATGTGTCGCGAGAGCGTCCGATACGTTCCATTTTACAATTTGTTCGAAGCGGGAAAAGTCTTGATCCGTAGTGATGAATGCGTGTGACAGAAATATAAAACGCTTTTATTTTCGGAATTTGAAAAATTCCCACCCGGTTTGGAAAATCAAATATTTGTTCGTATATTTTTTTAATTAAGAGCATGAATGTTTTATAAAATGTGGTGTGAGGAAAAACGTTTTATGAGATTTTTGTGTGTAATGTTTTATAGTAGCACACGTTGTTAGCACTGACTAAATATCAGACATTTTTATTGTTTATTATATATAGTAAACTATTGAAAATATGACAAAATAATATATTATAATTAATGCATAATAATAAATCATCGAATAAAAAAAGGAGATCAATCATTCTTAAGATATCGAATGATATGCCAATTTCTCCAATTAATTGGGTTTAGTTGGGTTTATACAAAAACCACTTACCGCAAATGAAATGACTTTTTAAAATAGCAATTATTCGGTTTTGTTTGGGTTTATAGGAAAATACGTTGAATATTCAGACAAACCCTGCAATTGTAAGAATTCACTAAGACTATACATCGATAATATAATTATTATTATTCATATTATAATTATCATTCCTTCCAAGAGTACTGTACGATAAATTTTCACTATACAAATTTTCTTCGCGAAGCATACAATATTATTCAATCTCGAGTATTTTGATGTATTTACATATAAAAATTTAAAAAACGCGTGTTCGTGTGTTTTTTTTCGCTTTAAGTACTTCCTCCTGCTTTGGATCGGAAAAATCAACGAGTATAAATAATTAGCATATATTTCATTGTAAAAAGACAAAAGTGCAGATTTTTCAAAATAGAAACATGAAAATTCGTTTTTGTTATTAGAAGATCGATATATTGAAAAAAAAAAAATAGTCCGGGCAGCAGTTTTCTTTCGATGTGATAAAAAATGGTGGTAACGGAAGTGGAATTTCCATAGAAATATTCATTGGTTATGAATATGAAATTGAGGGAGATTTGAACCCGGGAAAGCGTCCGAGATTTCGGCAAGTGAAGAAAAGATTTTACCGTGAAAACCGACAATTATACGCTGATATTCAAATTGGCCATACATATGGATAGAATCAACGATTTCGCAAATCCTCGTATGTTTTCCACTTGCTTGTATACGTTTGTACTACGCGCCCTCGTATATGTACAATACAAAATGGCGTACATGTCGAAGATTTGCATAGTTCGAGCTTCCGTGGAAAATACGTACCGTGTACCCATACAAGTGCACCTACGTACACATGTACACAGCCAACGCATGAAAACTCGATCGACCCTAAATTTGCATACCGGTATCACGTTTTGCAAACACGATACAAGACGTTGTTGCAAAAACTCCATCTATATCTGGTATCAGGTGCTGTAGAAAATGAAAGACGAAAAAGTAAACGAAAAAAAAAAAAAAAATAGAACATTGAAAGTAGTGCACAGAAATATGTCCGGGAAATCCTTGACGAGCAATTTTGGAGTCCTGAAAATATACAGATATTTAACTCTTTGTGGTCTCCACTCGGTTGATTTCTCAGCAATGAGAAACGATATTTCGTATTTTTATATTTTTTTATTTTTTATTCGAAACGATATTTCGTATTGATTCTTCATAGCCGGCTCTTTTTCTGGTTGTTTCCTTCAAATACGACGAATGACGTATGCTTTATTTTCGAGATAATACTTATTTACGAATTATTTACGAAATATTGTTTCTAACGATAAAATAATAATTAAATTAACATTTTTGGATAATAATGATTTACAGTACTTACCACTAAATTATGTATAATGTTTCGTAAATATTTTTTCTAAATATTTCCACTAAGATACTTTCTTCGACGTCATATTCGGACTGTTCCATTTTATAAATATAATCTTTTACATTTATATTTATAAAAAATTATTTATCCTCGAATTAAAAATTGATTCGTGTACCCAAAGCTACAGAGAATAAACCTTCACAGCTGCAGGTTCGTTGCTTCATTTATATTTTCAAAAAATCGACATTTAGAGTGAGATTTTTTCTTTGACCTTCTAAATCTACGTGAGGCTTCGTTCTCTTCCAACTAACCACTCTGCCGCCATTATGTTTTTTGCTCGTCGAGTAAAAACTCGTATTCGAGTACTTAAAGATACGGAGAATAAATAGTTTAAGCTTCATAGTCATTGCTTCATTAATATTTTCAAAAAAAAAATCCCAAAAAGGCCTTTTTTCGGGATTTCCCATTTCGATCATCCAAAGCTATGCGAGGCTTCAAAGAGTCCATACGAGAGAGTTCAGCGAGACGAGCTATAAATAATGAAATCGACGTGCAGCGAGGGCCCTTCCGATGTTGCAAAAAGTGAAACTCGCCGGATCCACATAAATCGTTCACCCAAATCCGAGACAGGTGATTTCAGTGTAACCAGCGGTTGAAATTTCCATGTCGCACGGTCCGTTTCGTAGGGGCGTAGCGAATTGTCGAGGCATGATCGTGAAACGAAAAAAAAAAACAAACAAAAAAAAAATAGCAGCAGAGTAAAAAACGTGTCGCGGTACGAGAGCGCTGGCTGATCGTGATTTTGTCGTGTACGGTAAAAAAAGTTTCGCCCGAGAACTCGGAGGTGCACATGCCCGGAGCACGCTCGACGTATCTTTAATTCAACGACAGTACAAATTTGAAATTGTAATGTAACGCCTTCGCCAAAAATCTCGTGTCTTCTGGTAAAACGATGGTGTTGTGGGAATCACCACCCCTCCCGAAATCTGCGATATTGTGCTCGTGACGTTATTGCCAAAATCCTGAAAAATCCGTCCCCGAAATATGATTACGCCACGTGTTAATTTCTCCATGCACATGGATATTTTCATTCTTTTACGTTTTATGTAAAAATATCAGGATAAAAAATTAAAAAATCAATTTTTGATTCCTAAATGTTTAATTAAAAAAAAAAAAATCTTTGATACCTTAAAGTTTACTTAAAAAATAAATTTTTAATTCATCAAGGTTTAATGAAAAAATAAACTTTTGATTAATAAATTTTCACCGAAAAAATTTAATTTCGATTTTCTGAATTTTCAATAAAAAAAATGAATTTTTCATTTCTAACAATCGCAACGTTTCTGTTTTTTAATAGGGAGCGGGGACTGTTAGTGATCGATTTTCTTCCTTTATTTCGCGTTCAGCCAGTATTGTCTTGCAACACGTCGGGGAACTTCATGAATTTGGAATCCTTTTGATCTTTCGTCGAGTGGGTGGGAGACGTTTGGGGAAAGTTGAGAGACTTTGATCCCGATGCATCGGTTCGACACTTTCGTAAATAATATTTTCGATGTTTTGCCATAATAGTAATTTTATTGTGTTCAATTTACACCTTTTGTTCGATTCGTATCGTTGGAACGATACAAATGAATTAACATAACTTTTTATGGCATGCACAAATACATTGGAAGATCCGCCAATCTTCGAATATTAATACGAACAATTAATTATATTAATATTAGTAACGATATTTCAAAACTTTCATAACAAAGATAATTGATATTCCGCAATAGTAATGACAACACATTTTCTACTTCCATCATGTGGTTAAGCTAAGAAAACAATAAATATTATATAATATTATGTAGTACATCGAATGAATTCCACGTAATGAGTGAGTACCCATAATTATCATCCGATAAAAATGAAATGTATTTAAATAAAAGATTCCGTATTATCATTCGATTGAAATTAAATAAATTCAGCTTAAGTAAGAATTCTCAAGTATTTTCTATTTGGCAATGGATATTTGTTAGGTCCTTTAAAAAGAAAAAAATATCGTTTTTTTCATCTCATGGACATTTTTTGTAAAATTAATCGATTTTCCAATAATCTCTGTCGACACGACAATCCTTTGAGCAAATATCCTTAATAACTAATATTAATTAACATTAATATTAATAGTAAATAATACTAATAATAAATAATAAATGTGAAAAATGTATCTTCGTTTCTCCTTGTGATGTCTACGTATGAATAATTATTTCGTTGACCACTGTCAAATTATAAATAAACATTTAATGGGAATAGTAGAGACTCTTTGTGCGTCGTGTACCGCGCCATTAGCGCCGTGTGTTCAAGCCGACCGTGCCCAGAGCCCCGTCAAAACAAGACAAAGCTTCGCAAATATCCAGGGGGAGACGAAAAAAAAAGCTCGCCTCAGAGAGTGAAGTGGTATGAAGAACGATGGTCTGGCGAGTCACAGGGGTTGAATCCACGCGCTTTATAGCAGCCGTGACAAGATCCCTGTATCTATATATGTATAAGAGTGTAGGAAGGAACTCGAGATGCACTCGCGATTCAACCTCGCCTTGGACTGCCACCCCTTTTTTACGTTTATACCCCCATTTCTTCGTCCTGCATTTCACGACAGCAAAGAGACCCTCTCCCCTCCCCCTCGCCCCTCTCAATGGAAAAAATTCGATTCACTCGAGAAAGGACCTTTATGACAGTGAAATTTTTATCACGTTACCTCGGCGGAATGATGAATAATATTTCAAAATGGATTTTCATACCAGGGTTTTCAGTAAGTCAGAGACAGTAAACAATCTTCGATGGGTGAACGATTGAATCAATGAAACGGGATTGAAATGAGAGATTCTTAATAATTGATCATTATATTACTAAATATTATGTATCGTATGTAATATAATTATAATAGTTAAATCATTTATTATGTAATGATAAATTATAATATCAAATATATTTTATGATAATTGATATATTATTCAATACGATACTATTAAGTATCATTGTTATTAAGAACAAAAATATAAGATTGATCTGATATTCTGTATTACGATATCAACGGAAAAACAAATATTTTCCATATTTGGCGGAGCGCAAAGTCGTTCCATCGTTTCTATAGAATTCGATGATTCTTCGCGCAGCTAACATTTTCCTATTTAGTATATTTGCAATTAGATATAATTTATTATCTATTTGCAATGTAATGAAATAGTTATAATTAAGTAACGGTTTCGAGTAGTGATCGTTTCCTTAATTGATTACCAACGATTATTTTAATATTATATATAATGAAAATGAATACTAATTATCATTTAGAATCCGGATCAGGGAGATTGGGAAAAAATGAATGAAAAAAAAAACATTAGAAAATTGGCTTTCTTCAGTATGTTACGATATCGATTCAAAGAAAAGATTTTCCATATCCGAAGGATTGCAAAATCTTTACAGCGTTTTTTTTTTTAGTATTTCTCGTTTCTTCAAGTAGCTATATCCTTTCTCACGAAACTGAGCGAGTCCGAAACTTTTTTTTGTTCGTTGGAAAGTTCGCGGAATATTTGCCAATGCGAAAATATTTCTTAGGAGGTTTTAAAAGCGTAATCGGGAAGAGTCGTTGATTCACCCTTCATCGCAACTTTTCTACTTGTAATTTTTTGCTCTTGTATATAGCCAGAGGCTATTTCCTTCTTCCTGTTTCGGTTCCCCGTTACCTCCTCTCCTCGCTGTTCCACAGTTCGCTATACACACTCCCGGTCTTTGATTCAAAGTAAATCTAGACGGGAATGGCTTGCGGGCATTGGCCATCTCTCCTGGGCATCGCCGGAGGGGCAGTTTTCTCCCTCAACAAGAGTGAAACCCTCGCCGGAGGAGGAGGTCTCGTCAGAGGCGTCGACGAGCAATAAAAATGAGGTTCGAAGGCTCCACAGTCCGACAGAGCAGACGCTCAGAAATGAAGAAGATTCGAGACGAAGACGGTGCTCTCGAGTGTCGAACGAACCGGAGGAGGAAAAGAGGGACCGAGGGGAGTAAAAGATGCATGTATTAAAGGAAAAGCTTTTCTTTCATTCCTGCCACTTGAACCTTCCTCGGAGTGTACTCAGCCAGCTCGGAAAGTGCAGATATGTAGCCGAATGCTTAAGGAAAGGCCCAAAATTCTTCGGGATTGCGACACGTTGATGTTCTTCGACTTTTTCCTCTTGCGCTAGAACGTAAAAAACGAAAAGCCAACATCGTCGATCCATTCTTTTTTTTACCAGAAAATACTTAGTCTCATTAACTTTTTATTGGATGGATATTGAAACATCGCCAAACTTCTTGATAGCTTGAGCAATGATGGTTGTTTATAAAATAATAATACAATAATTATTTGAGAATTTTCCCGTACATAATTTGGTTGTTAATAATTGAGTGTGTTTGTTTGGGTTATGAATTTATAATATGAATTTTATATGAATTATGATATGAATTTTAAGTAAATCACTTAGTATAATGACAAATGTAACAAAGATGCAATTAAAATACATTTCTTATTATTTTTTGGAAGTTGTTATCACAACTGGAGCAACATGTTAAAAAAATCCTCAACATTTATTTTTAGTGATTTATGGGTACCTGTTATTAAATTTTCTTTTGTATTTTGTTAGCTTTCGTTTTTTTAGTTTTTATTTTTGTTTTATTCTGGTTAGTGTTTTGCAGTAATATTTCTTGCTAGAAAAAAGGCCACGAGCGCAATGTAGAATGGAGAATGATCGAAAGTTAAAGGTGGCAAGCAAAGTCTCCGGAGACACAGTGAAAAAGGGTTGTAAACCGGAGGCTCGTCGATAAGAAAGTCGGACGAAAAAAGGATAAACGAAACGAGGAGAAATGAAAAAAAAAAGA
This sequence comes from Ophioninae sp. B BG-2022a, assembly GCA_030522765.1. Classification (NCBI taxonomy): domain Eukaryota; kingdom Metazoa; phylum Arthropoda; class Insecta; order Hymenoptera; family Ichneumonidae; species Ophioninae sp. B BG-2022a. The sequence goes on from JAPYZJ010000125.1 coordinate 110,545, forward strand.
GAAACGGTTTTTCGACGGATATCCCGGGTATTGAATTAGTACATTGGAGGTGTACGTTCGCCGTTGGGAATTCGTAGCAACGAATTCTTTATCTTCTGGACCCTTGACACGCAAGACAGCGCTAGCAGAAGTCGGCAGACGATGTGTCTCACTTATTCATGCGAAAGGAGAGTTTCTCGAGTAAATCAGATATATGATTCTTCCCTATTCTCGAAGCTTTTCGCCCTTTGAAATTCACTGATCACGAGTTCAATAACGCAATCTACCCCTTTGGGATAAGGAAAACCCAATTGTGAGATTAAGGGGTCACATTCCTTTTTACGAATTCATAATCCACCTACAAAGAAATAAATTCGTTTCTCATTCTTGTTGGCTGATGGTTTTGAAGAAATATTATTGTTAATGGAAATCAATTCCCATAAATGATTAAAATAATAATAATAATAATAATAATAATAATAATAATAATATAATTTCCATAATAATATAATAAATCAATATTATTATTCCTTATTAATGGAAATCAATTCCCATAAATGATTAAAATAATAATAATAATAATAATAATAATAATAATAATAATAATAATAATCTATGAGTATTACTTATTACCTGGGAATTACTAAAGTAATTCTTATTAATTATTGAACTAATCATAATTTGAATAATTTACGAAATTAACGTAAATAATTCCCATAAATAATTGAAATAATTATCAATTCAATATTTAATGGGAATTACTTAAATTATTTTCATGATTTATTGAAATTTTGCACTTTTTCGGTTATCGTTGTTGCGATTAGCGAATAAAAATTGCAACACTGACAAATGTCCGATTTTTCGAAAAAAGTATGAAAGTAAGGTCGCACATTCGTTCTGAGCGGGACGTTCCTTTTTTCGGGGATTCCCAACGATCCTTCGAACTCCAAAACTTGCGCTTTCATGATGTTCACTTTTTTGTGGAGAACCCTCTGTTCCGTGCGGTCGCAACCGCGATTACCGCACACCGGGACTATACGCCCGCAAAAGTTCATGCTTTATACGTGTAGATTTAAAAAGTCAGGAGTCGACTATGCGCCGACTTATAGCGGGCGCACCCTTTGTGGGATGAAAAGGACCCTGGTATCCGCGCTTCACTGCGACCCCCTTTAACATTATTTTTACACCACAAAGCATTTTTTTACGCTCAACACGAGCTCTCATGGATTTTATTCTTTGGAATAGAGAAAGCTTCGTTTTCTCTCTATTTTTTTTTCTACTTCCTTTATCCCCCGAATTTCCATGCCAAAGTCCTTACGATATACCGAAAGCTCGAAAAATAGAATTTAGTTAAAATACTTAGCCTCCTGCGTACGATGAAAGAAAAATTATCGGACGATAGAAGTTTACGATCATGCAAGTGAACTCAATTTTTATTTTGCCTAGCCATATTTAGGAATCGTTAATTTTATTAGGCTTAAATATAATTTTGGCGTCTCCCCCGTCGCACTGGGACGAAAACGGCCATTTATAGTTTTTCAACGTACGTGGAAACTTTTTAATCGTTTTAATTTATCGCAAAAAAATGTACCCTCCAATCCTTGCAAAATGGCAAATCACCATACCTTAATGCATTACTGGAAGAATTTTGAATAATCGCCAGAATTATTGAAATTTTGGAGAATGATAGTTCTTGATAGAATAATGATACATGAATTATTTTAGAATTATTCATTCAATATGTTAGCTATAAACAGCAATTTAAAACATTCGCTTATGGAAAAAAAAACTTCTGCAGCCGTTAATGGTTGCAAAATGAATGCAAATTAATCGCACCAAACTCTGAGGCTTTTGTGTCATCAGTATTTAGGACTGCTGAAAAAAGTATTACTTTCGTGTTTAAAAAATACAAAGTACCACAGAAAAACAATTCAACGATTAACATGATAAAATAATACAATTCACAACGTTACCTAGCTAATAAAAATAATAATATTCGAAAATACAGAAATGGGATGTAAACCAAATCAAACTTCGCAATCGTATTGCATAAACTTCAACGTCGTATTAATTTGAGGATATAATTTTTGCAATAGATTTTTATTTGAAAGTTTTTAACGTGTTGACATTTGTAACACCGTTATAAAATTGTTTCGTCGTTTTTCTCCCTAAAATTACGTGATGTTGAAAACGAATAATGGATGTGTACACGTATCATGAATTAAAGTCCAGTAGGCATGAAATGTTTCGTACATTTGTCATATTTTTCCAATCAACACGTTTCCTCAGTTAACGAGTTCTATTGACGTTTCTATGTTTCATTATCGATTCTAAAGCTATCTTTTCCACAACAATAGGTATCCACAATTTTTGTAATTTTTGCTCAAATGTTTTCTCACTTTCGTAATCGTTCCCTCAGCCTCAACATTTTCCTGTCCAATATCCTCTCTAATATCTATTTCAATCCAATTTCCTCACTCCAGTAGAGCGTAGCACCGAAAAACGACGATGAAAATCGTATAATCGCGGTTGGAAAAAGTGAAATCTCGCAAAGGCTAAAAAACTGTATCTCAATACCGGATATGGAGTCTCAAGCTGGCACAGCTGTGAAACGAAGATGATTTATTTTACAGATTTTTTATTCCATCGCTTTCCCACCTTTTTATTCAATTCGCCACCTTTTTCATCGCGTTTCGGTGGAGAAACTTCGATGGATCCGCTCATGCGAAACAATCTTTTTTTTTTTGTGAAACTATTTTACGGCTCTTTTCGAAACTTTGGCTATTCGATACAACGGATAATCGTTCGTCACTATCGTTCCGAGGATGCTCTTTTTTTCCCTCGTTGCTTTTCAAAGTATTCCCAACAAGTGTTTTCTGTTGGGATGATGGCGAACGGCGTAGGATTGATCGATTTTCGGGCGATCAATGTTCGAAGTAGTGAAAGCGATTCTTCAGACAAAACTGAAGGTATTTCTGGGTAATTAAAAATCGCCAAAATTTTTGAAAATTTGACCACTGATAGTTCTTGATCGAACGATAACACATGAGTTATTTTAGTATTTTTCACTAAAAAATTTAGTAGTTACAGACATATGAATTTAAAATTGCTGCTCATGGAAAACATCTTTTGTGTGCGGCAATGTTTACGGAAGAAATGGAATTAAATTGCTGAAAATTCTGAACATATTAAATCATTAAACTTTAGGACCGAGCGATTGATTAAGCTAAGTTCCAAATAAACAAAATGTGTTTTCGACCTTGCCAGTCAATTCATAAAACAGTGGAAGCTTCATTTGAACAATAAATTAAGCAGCAGCCATTGGAAAAACTCGATAAAATTCAAAAAATGATTATTTTCTTGGTTGCCGCTGATAAATCCTCGGTGAAGTAGGTACGTGCCAATATCATCGAATTTCACTTTAATTATTATTTAAAGAGAAAAATTGACATTGAGGGATCGAATAATTTCTATTTGTTTTTTCGTGAATATTAATGCTTTAGTATAAAAAAAAACACTCTCAGTGCCAATAGCTAATTTTCATCGATTAGAATACAGCTAGAACTTATTAAACGTCCTGACGGTAGCTCAAAATAATGTCACAAAAGTACGAATACATTTTTTTCACACACGATTAAGTGTTTCAGAAAAATCCATGTATTAGCTTCTATATAAATTATAGACGTAAAGCTTAGTCATTTTACTTTATTTTTAATATGATTATTTTTTGAGAAATCTCGTTTGGAGAATGTTTGCTATATCTATTCGTCACGTTGTACAGTTTCTATACCGATGAAACTCCCAAAACCCGAAAGGGCTCAATCTTCTATTCTCCATCCTCCCACGCGATCGAAACGTTACTCTTAAGCCATTCCAAGCCATTGCAAGACATCGTGAATGAAAAGCTCGACGTGTCACGAAAGGTTCTTGAAAGCTTGGGCTATCCCGAAAAATGGTCCCACTATTTTGGACCGCCGGTGGCAACAGTAACGCCACCTTAACGGAGTGGCAACTGGAGACAATAAAGTCCCCCTAGGCGACCCCACGCAGCCGTCGAGTAATTGTTGTGTCGCAGAGTGCAGTGGATGTCGTTAATGTCCCTGTTTTTTCTTCTTTATTTTTATTACCAGTCGTGAAGAGACCACGGCAGTGGCGGTACGCGAAAGTACGTACCGACTGAAGTAAACCTTCTTAACGATGGCGTTTGTATAGTCCTCGGAGCGATCGTAACGGATCTACGTAACGAAGTAAAAGTAACGCGGGTGGATGTATGTGTATGTGTACATTTTCACCATTTCCTGGTCAAATTGAATTTATTTAATTACGGGAAGTTATAATTGATTTTTAATTGAATTTCAATCATCAAACGCAGCTGTGTATGCGAGCTTACATGTTTGCTTTGAATTTCTAGAAATCTTATTGGCTCTAGTTGCAAATGTTATTTCGAAACCATTTCGCTTGATAGTTATAATCGAAACAGACATGTGTCAAAATAATCATAGTCGAAATTGATATTTGTTAAAATGGTTATGATGAAAATAAAGATTCGTCGAGATACTCTCCGAAATTTTCGGAAATAGTGATAATCGACAGAAAAATTTCGGTTGAAATTCAAAATAGATCCTGTCGTATCTTGAATTTACTAATTAGGGCGCTGGGTTCATCACCGAGATAGTGCTTGATTTTATATACAAAATTAATATCCAGCTGTTCTGTTTATGTTCCTGGACGTTCCACGTACCTCGTACGTTCCTGTCTCTCTCTCTCTCTCTCTCTCGTCCTACATCTTGCACAGTTTCGCTTTATTATTCTAGCGCCATTTGGGACATGCATTATTCTAGACCTGGAAAATGAATACGATCGGTTATTACGTATGTGGTTATCATATATACATGTTATAAGTACATATGTGTATTTCCAATAATTGAATTACGTGAAATTATTAACTCGTGGGTTGATGTAATTTTTCTAAAAGGTACCAAGCTATGGGAGCTTTATTTTCAAATTAATGTTTAACATCGTATGGTCTAGACCGATGCGTTGGCCTAATTGTTAGAGTGCTGGTCAACGGATCATGAGGTTGCAGGTTCAAATCGCAGTCGCTGCACTTTCGTCGAAAATTGTTGTTCTTCAACATTTTCTACCGTATCAGTCTAGGTTTTTCTATTCCCACGACAGATATGTCACGGTGAATACTGTACGGAGGAATAGGTCGGTTGTCGGTGTAAAAGTGGGTGGGGAGGGAAAAATGTCGGTCTAAAAAAAGGAAACGCAAAAAAAGTAGTTTCACAAGGAATTCGACGTGAATTCAAAATGAGTTTAAAAAAATTATTAGAACGGTTCAGATGTAACATCGGGTGTCATAACCGAATTTAAAAAAATGTACAAAATATTATATGGTCTAGTTGGTGTTCGTTTTTCGGTGGGCAAAATTCGATATTGAAAATCCATCGATCTACCCAAAAACTCAATATATCCTGAGTTTTCGAACGCTGATTGTTTCATCGTAATAATCAATCTTTTACTATTGTATAAATTGATTGAAAAACGAAACAACGCAGCCTATTTATTTAAACCTTAGCCTAATCAATCTCTCGATCCTAACTCTTGATGACACAATATTTTCACAATTCGGAGCGATTAGTTGCATTTTTTTTTATAACCATTAACGAGTATAGAGGTAGTTTTCCCATAAGGCAGAGTGTTAAATTTCTATGCTTATAAATAGTGCTCATAAATAATGTAAAAAATTTCTATGCTTATAAATAATGTAAAAAAATTTCTATGCTTGTAAATAATGCTTATAAAAATTATAATTATCCAGTGATAAATACTGTAATAATTCATGTACTATTATTCCATCAAGAACTATCATTTTTTAAATTTCAAATAATTTTTGCGATTTTCAAATGTCCACCCAGTGAAACCTTAATAACGCGTGTTGTCGTTTCGTGGTAGACAAAAGTCGATACTAAAGCTCATCAGGGAAATTCAAGTTTCTGATTTTTTTTTCTCATCCTCCGATTTTCCGACAGACTGTAAGCGAGAGCCTCTTCTCGGGGCGCCGTTATTACTTATGCTGTATGCTATGCGTGAAAACGTCTGTAAAACTGTCGTCGACAGTTTAAACGTTTTATGACGTTTTCGTGGCAAGTTCTCGTTGGCTTTTGCCGCGAGGTAACGAAGGCGGAAAAGCCGTCGTAGTCGGGTGACTCGGGAGGGAGCAAGCTCGTGTAATACATCTGAAATTGGCTTGAACGTCGTGTTCGCGACGCGGTAAATAGCCTCCAGTTCTCTCTCTCTCATCGCATTTACGGATGCACATGCATATACGTGGCTCTGAATTCCTCTAGGCCGTTTATCGTTGAATTCTCGTTTCGTTTGAGTGCACATCAAATTGTCCTCGTTTCAGCGTCCCGATCCACGTGGAATACTTCATAATATCATTTCGAGCTCACGAGGGTGACTTCACACCAATTCGCCATCCGAGCGCGACGCGAATAGAAAATCTTTCCTGCTTTCGAAGAATTTACTTTGCCCAAAATTTTTGCGCGGTTCCAAACAGATATTTTTGTACAATGAATTAGGAAAAAATAACTTCCGGTTGTGGCTGTCTCAAGGACGTTGATGAAATTTTGAAATATGCTAAAAACTTGCTTCAAATTGGGTTTTTGGCTGGACGTATACGATTTTATAAACGTAGGCGGCGAAAAACGGAGCAGTTTTTTTTCGGCGTGCGTTTAATCGATTATATTTTCCCGACGAAATTGCTTCTTCATATCGTGATTGATTAAAAACTTTACTTTTCTCAATTTTTCTCAATTTTTCGACTAAAAATGTTCCATTGTTATATTAATTAATGAAAAAGGCAATTGATTGCATTATTGTATATTAATGAACAAGAATTTTTAAGAAACAGTCGTTGACGAACGGTTTCTTGAAATTTCTATAACAGCCTAACCTCTCGAACGCGTTCATTCACCGGTATGGTCCTTTCAACAAACATTCGGCTTAGACTTTGAAAAAAAAAAAGACTGAATCCACTCGAAGTGGAAGCTACCGAAGAAATGCATCGAAATTTGCTGCTCGGATTAACCGAGCATGCACTCGAGCGTGGAGGATCGTCGATTGGACATAAAAAATAATCGGGGTCAGTAACGAGCCACTGTTGATTTTTGTTACGTCCTGTACTCTCTCGAGACCGAGTATGGGTACGGAAATATAAAATCGGCGGGCAAGAGGGGCAAGAGGGAGGGAGGAAAGAGACAGCAGGGAAATAGTGACTCAGGATAGGAGTGAGCACGAGGACAGCTTGGTGAGCTTCTCGCAGCGATCTCTAGCACGCCCGTGCGATCGTATCGTTACACGTATATAGGAACGAACGATTCTCGGGTCACGAACCCTTCCATTGCTGGCTACGGATAAGCCGCGCACTCTCTGAGATCCCACAGAAACGTAATATGCGCACTCGTGCAATCCTCGTTCGTTGTTTTTCTTTGCGATATAAAACCAACGTTACAACCGAAAGATCGAAACTTTTCGTCTCCTCAAATCCTCGCCTTCTCATATTAGGAACAACACGTGAACGTGATATTCGTACCTATTTCCATCGCCAGATACATTTTCCCTCGGATGAGTTACGAACACCTCATTAAACATAATCCGAATCCATCCAATTCGAGTTCTTACCGATCGAATGATTTCTTCGATCCAGATATTCGTAATTCGACGTTTTGTGATGTAACGTGACGAGTTCTTCAGTCCTCCTCTCTTTTTCATGCCTCTTTAGGGTTCCGTACGTCAAGCAAAAAAACGAAACCCTTATAGGATCACTTTGTTGTCCGTCCGTCCGTCTGTCTCTCAAGACCGTTTATCTCAGGAACGCGTGGAGATGAGTTGAAATAAAAACCATATACTTAGGTCTATAGTCCCTTAAAGCTCTAATTCAAACTTCTAAGTTAACGTAAAAAGAATATACTGCCGTAAAAAGAATAGAAAATTGCCTTGTTTTCACCATTGGCCATGATAGCACTATTCATGATCCATGATAGCACTATTCATAATAACATCAAAAATGAACATTATCAAAATTGAATATCAATAAGTAAAAAATTTCTATTATCACACTCGTCCTCTGATACAACTTTTGAACGAGCCTGTCCACGCTAACTATTCTCGTCCGTGGTTGCCTTGGTTAACGATTTTCATGATCCGACTCCTCCGAGATGTACGGCCTTTACTCCGGGGGTAGACACGCTGATGAACATGCGTAAATTTAATGGCTGTGTACTCGAGAGCGGAACTTGTGAAGTGGTTATTTTTGGGGTTGTAACTTTTAGCGCTAATAAAAAGAAATCTAAAAGAAGAATACCTATAACAAAAATATCGCTCGGGATATGTGTGGAGAAAGAAGTGGAAGATGGAGATGAAACATGAAAGAAGAATGAGCTTCTATTCTTGCGAGATTACCAATAGCATACGTGCCCTGTCTTGTAGCATATAAAATATCGAAGTGTGCTGCATAGCTTCATTGTGATGCCTCGAGATACACTGTATCACAGGTATTGTGCATTTTCCACCGATGGAAACGAGCACCGTAGAAACGATGAGAAATTGGCGAGCCGAGACTGTTATATTCGAGCAACGACGATAAATAATCAAGGCTGAATATTTTCGGTGTGTACCCTGCATTTATATGTACTCACACGCGTTCAAATGTGCAAGCACGTTATAAGGTTTTCCCTGCCGTGGGTACTCTCAAAGAAGAGCCTTGATTCCACCTGCCCCTGGCGAACATAGTTTCCCACTTTCTCACGAAACTCAAGATTCAATCGTTCGTAAACCTTAAACGTTCGAACCTTAAAAAAGGTTTCAAAATACTTTACTTCCACCTGTCGTCACCCTCGTAACACTTTAATAATTCTCAGGAACGTGGCCTGTTACAACATTTTACTGATTTTCGAACAGACGGTTTTTTATAAATCCCTTCCTCGAGTGTCGGGTTAAAGCGTGTACGTCCCCATTTTTTCCTGAAACTCGTAAAACGGTAGATTCGGACGTGAGAAGTTAGAGGGATCCTTCCACCAGCGTGCTTTGTACATATTGCATCAATTATCCGACCGTAGTCTAATGCGAAAGGCTATTTGTCGAAAAACAAAAAGTTTGGTAAAAAATAATTTACAAGTTTATTGTTCTTTTTTTTATGAGTAGACAGTCACTTGAGACCATGGTTGGACAACTGACAACTTTTACCATAAAATATAATTAATTATTTAATGTCAAAAATCGATGTTAATGATTTATAAATTAATATACGTGAATAAGGCATCGATTGTTTTTTAATCAATTTTTCAAATAACTTTAATCATATAAATATATTTTTCTGGGAACATATATTCAGCGTATTTTATTGTTTTTTTTTTGTTATATGTCGATTCTTTCGAATTTTTTGCCTCTATTTTTGTTTTTTATTTCTGAAGACTTCATTTATGACCCAGACTTAAAAAGGCAATCGCATTAAATTGTTAAGTAAAAAATTATAATTCATTGCCGCACAAGAACGTGAGTGGGAGGCACGATACTGAGAGAAAGACAACGACGAGAGAAAAAAGGCCGGGATAATGCGTTCTCATTTAGGTTTTTGGGGTCTCACGTGTCTCCAGTGTACACTCTCCTCTTATATTATATTTTTTTAAGACAACGAACGGTTGAGCTAATTTGTCTTGTTGTCTTATCTCTTACGCAAAGTGTGCAATGGCTCAACCTCTTTCGACCAATCCATGAGAGTTCTCGCTGAGAACTCAAATACACCGAATGAAAAATTAATTACGAGTCGAATAAGATTTGTATTTCCTGTTGTCGTATGTTTTGAAACTTATTCACGATTTTTTCCACTCTTCGGTTTTTTTTTCGTCTTGTTATTCGTTCGAGAAGATTCCGTCATTATTTCTGGTTATAATGACGATTGGTACGTGTATTAGGTGCATCAAAAAAAAAAAAAAAAAAAAAAAAAAAAACGGCGGGGCGGAGTGAATAAAAAAATAATTAGATGTAATCTTAGGAGCTACTTATAAATTGGTCACATGTAATGAATAATATTTCGTCTTCGTTTTTCAAAGGGTTAGGCTACGGCGAAATAAAAAAAACAAAATTGTTGTTTGAATGTACTCAAATTGAACGCAAAGGTCCAAACAGGATGCAGAAATGGCAGAAGATTAACTTACGATTACGATAGAACTATTGGTGAAACTTGAAATCGTTTTTCGCGAAAGTATATTTTTTCAAACCGGTCTCCACGACTTCTCGACATCGAGTATACGGATTTCCTTGAAATTTAATACACTCATTTTTCAATGCACTAGGTTTCAGTTTTACACGATTAATTATTATGCCTTTTTTATTACTCGAAAACAATAAAAATTAAATAGTTATAAAAATACATTTTTATTAGATATAAACAAACAATGATGTTATTATTTTTCCTTAAAATACCTATTTATATATTATCAGCTTTTTCCTTAAAGTATCAAAATATAATCTTCATATTGGCTCGCTTAGGAATGTAGCCATTATAATATTGCCTGGTAGCCAATATTTTCTGTTAAAAATAATACATGTTCACTTTTTTTTTTAATTTAAACGAACGCTACAAATTAAGTCCGCCATTGAGTCCCTCATATTCGAAGGTTTTCACGAGAGAATTGAGGACTGTTTCAATCATTAATACATCGTAATGAAATTTAATACATAGCTTCGGTAATCCATGTATGAACAAACCTTCAATCAATTGTTCAATTTTGTTTATACCTTTAATATTAATTTCTATAAAAAATCCTTATTTTCTAATCGTCAAAGTAGCCCAGACAAACAAAGGGACTTTCAATGAATGATTGGACTGTGTCACTAACTGTCGAAAAATATCGATCTCAGAATTTATGATCTTCAAAATTCTGGACTTTTTATTTAATGTATAATCACGATGGGATTTGTTTTTTTTTCAGTAGAATGGGTTTATTATTTATACAGAGCGTTTTCTTTTTGTCTTTCCTCTTTTGTTCAATAATTGAGAACGTATAGCCGCAATAGTCTTCGTTTTTCCTTTCCTTCAACAAAATTATTGGTACAGGGTAAAAGTTGTTTCGCAGATCTGACGAATCGCGAGTTGGGAGAGGTTTTAATTCGCATCTGTGCGATTGTCAAGGCTCCCGTCGCTGCGGCGTCTAGAGTGGCAGCTTCCAAGGTCTCTGTGCGCGAGTATACGCAGAATAGACTGTCGAGTCACGCTAATAGTGCTAAAATTGAGCTAGGTCGAGCTATTATTGTTCGCTCGTTCCAACACGGGCCCTCGTAACAGACCGTTCGGCAAAACTCGTCTTCTCTCGCTTATTAATTATGTTGTCGACGAACCGGCTGACATTGAGTGAGTCCGAAACGCTCTTTGAACAAAAGCGACGCAACGAAAAATTCGCAAATGCCAAAATTTCATATTTTCATTTTGGATTTCGACGTATACGTCGCGCATTCCATCCAATTTTGATGCGGAAGTACATCGAGTTCATTTTGGCAAAGCCTGTGTCATTCTTCGAACCATTTCCATCAATGTTGGTCACTTTCTGGCGACTAGGCTTTTTGGAAAGTGTCACCTTCCACGATAAGTTGGAAAATATAGATTAAATGTTTTTTTAAGGTTAAATATTTTATATTTTATTTTGGTGATTTTTATGGTAAATAAAGTAATAATAATTTGGTGATATTTTGCCAAATATTTTTTTGGGAAATGAAATAATATGAAGCTGTCAAAAAATGTATAATATTTCGTCTAAAATTCTAAGAATTTAAAACTCTAAGAATTTTAATTCTAAGAATTTTAACTCTAAGAATTTTAATTCTAAGAATCTAAAACTCTAAGAATAATGATTTTTTTATCATCAAATCTAACAAAAAATAATGAATACTTTGAATGAAAGATTTTTTAAAAACGAAAAAGATACGTACATCACCATCAGCAATCGAGGTTCTACTGTGGCCCCATACATATGGAAATTTCGAACTCAAAGTAGATATTTCAAAGATAGCAAATGCTGAGACGCAGTTGATGGAGCTAAATGGATAGTCGGTACAAAAGTCATTCGTGCAAAGAAGCCAGAGTATGTTCGAAGTGACGACAAATATTGCTACGTTCACCAAAAACTGGTCCGAATACTCTCTCGCACCGATTTCTTTCGGTAAGCGATTTTTTGCCATGTCGACTTTGAAATCCCGATATGGCTGTGCACTTACGCCTGAAAACACTTGCACGAAACACCGTGCACGAAAAATTAATTTGCGATCTCGAGCTCGTTCAGGACTGCGAAAACATACGAACGCTAAAGTTTTGCAAACGAATGAATTTCTTGTTTCCCTTTTTTCATTGAAAAAAAGTAAATAACGAATTTCACTGAAATAATTGAAATCCTGTCATCTTGGATACCCGCGTCACCTGATGCAATCGCACGTTTCGATCACTACAGTGGGAGAGAGAGAGAGAGAGAGAGAGAGAGAGAGAGAGGCGAGCGATGAAAGCCAAAGGGGAATCAGCGATGGTGACAGGGCTGTATTTTTGAGGCATCCTGAAAAGGGAACGAACCCTTTTTTTGCGTCGCCTCGTTCAATCGTCAACTAGTTTCAATTTGTCGGGACAGCTCTGGCATGTTTTATTCCTCAATTCGTTCTGTTTTCTTTTTTTCTTTTTTTTTTTCAATCTACCGCACCAATTTCCTTCTTTGTGCATCCCACGGTTTTACCTTCCCACTCGTAACCTTTTGGTGTGTTCCCTCTATTGGTGTGTTCTCCTCCCCGCGCTGGTTTTGGTTTTCTTTTAGAAAATTCAGTGCTGGAACCATTGAGAGCTACCAAAGAGCGGATATTTACAGGTGAATTCGAAAGAGCAAGGGATGAAGGAAAATCGGAAGGGAGAGAGAAAAAAGAGAACACGAAGCCTCTACGTGAAAAGCGTTAACGTGAAATTTCCGGGTTCCGCGTTTCTCCATTTCCGTCACTATCTTTTCGTCTGCCACACACTTTGTCCACATGTTTGCGCATTTTCGCGCCCCACGAACGTGCATCAGAACAGACCGGGAAAAGTGAACTTCCTCCGAGCGACACATTCGAGCCGGGGCTTTTAAAGACCCGATAACGATACGCTGTCAAATTTCGTCAAGTCCGATTGAAGGATGAGACTGGAAAAAAAAAGGTGTTGTAATTCGTCGCACCTTTCGTGAGCCTTTTGCGTCCAAACGAATTATCAATTAGTATCAATTCGAAAACAAATCAAACGAATCGATGAAGCATAAAGAGAGTTTCTTTCGATTCTTTTTCTCAAAATCCTCATATCGAAACTCACACGAAATTCTGATTTTGGCAGCTGTTTACAGTGGTAGGAGATAATTGTAGCAAAGTAACTTTAAATTTGATGCAAAAGAAATTCTAGGTTAAAATTCCCAACCAATTCCTATTTCCTGGTCTTCAATTTGCGACGCTAAATAGGATATGGATACGGTGTTGAATATAGTATGCAAAAGCGACCAGTGAATGAACGAATAACGATACTGCAAGATTCACATGAACTCCAATATAAAAGTATTATCAATATTTTCTCGAAGTATAACACATATATATTTAATATATAATCAATATAAACTATTAAAAAATACAAATAAAAAATATCCTCGCCCCATTTTCCAATCATTATACAAAAAAAAAAGATTATTCTTACGCTGGTGAAGAATTTTCGAAATAAATAACAAAATGTGTAAGGACAACGATCGATTGGGTTAAGTAGGATTGCAGGTTTTGGGCAGAAGTATAACTTCTAGCATCAAGTGCTTTACAATAAAACTTAAATAAAGGCAGAGGTCTTCCAAATAGCCTGGCAATTCTATATCTTCTTCATATACTGCACCTACGTGTCAGGCAATCAGAATTCCTCACCATTAATCGAACTTTTCTTTCTCCAACCGGAAACTAAAATGGCTATCCCTCGGAGCACTTGCTTAGACTCAAATCGTCGTAAATCATCGATTTCCTTGAAAACAAAAAAGATTCTTCATCAGTACGTTTCAGTTGGATAGATTTTCCATCGAAGTGCTTCCACTGGTCGTGTTTTCAGGAAGAAAGCTCTCGGGCTCGTCTTACATTGAACCGTTTCGATCTCAAGGAGGGAAAGCAAATGTATGATCGTTTCGATAAGCTCTCGTTGCGCAGCTACCATTAGCTCGTTGTCGATTCTCGTGCTGGAAGCTGGAACCTCTTGCGCACAAGGAACACCTCTTCGGAAGTTGCAAACATTTCTTTTTCCGTTACCATCATCACGTACTTCCATCAGTTGATGAAAAACACGCACGCCTCTCGCCCTCGGAATTTTGACCCGCGACGAGATCTTCGATCATAAACAGCTCGATGTTCCTCCTACAGTTACGTGTTCGAACAGTCGATGTAGTCAATTTTCATCCCGGATATTTCTCCTGATCTTATGAACCTGATCCTTTTTTTCTTTTTTTCTTTTCTCTGTCGTAAGGGGAAAGAAAGTAATTTAGAATATAATTTTGTTATAAGCTTTCAAATTTCTTTCGTGTTAAGTGTAAATAGATAATTTTTGTATTAAATTCAACCAGGATTTATACACTACGAATATGCAGACCATAAAAATGGCGAAAAAATTGTAAAAATGTAAAAAAATGACCAAAGAATGTAAAATTGGACAATTTCGTTTTCGAGATGGGATGCAAGTATTTTGGAATAGGAGTATATTCAAGGTGATTAACTTAGATATGTACCCTTCCGTTATGTACCAAATACCCTTCCTTCCTTCTACTTTTTCCGTACCACTATTACTGGAATCGTGATCGTTGACATCAACACGACTCAAACTGCTTTCATTGACGTAAAAATTGACATTTCACGATATATAAAAAATAATTTGCTCTGACAATGATGTTGTTTTTTTACTTAAAAAAGAATATATTAAAAATGATGGAAACTTCGAGGCTGAACTTTCATCGAACTTCTACGTCTGAAAACCAACTGTATCCTCAAACATTTATTATTCCAGTGCTGGACCCCATCAACTTGGTTACTACAACGGCTAGCGTAAAGTCTCTTGTTAGGGTGACAACGAGCATTCTGAAATCAGAACGAAAGTGTTTCTTGTTTTCCATTGCTATGTCAGAGAGAATGAGAGAGAAAGAGAGAGGAAGAGAAAGAGCTGAGAAAGTGTCTTCGGAATAAATTGAACGATGGATTGACCGCTGAGCGAATGCTCGCATATATTTGGCTTGCGAAGCAAACAAAAAAAAAAATCCTTTTAGTGTATACTTTGTCATTGCTCGAAAGGAACTAATTATAGCGAACTTTTTAACTTCGCGATATGCCGGAACGTCATCTTCAGAGAATCTTAATGTACCTGAATCACTGATTCGAAAGCATCGAAAGTTTCATCCTCGCGCTTTTAATGGCCGGCATTATTTATGTCGGTGTATTTTCGCGAACGTCCTATGACAACTCGCGTATACGCGTGTACCATTCCGAACGATATGTAATACGGGCAACGCTGATCCGCAGAGGGCGCACCTGTGAGCCATCACGACGAAAGCAAATTTCTCCGACGTGTGTACACCAAGGATTTGCATTTTAGCGCCTTGAACGTACACGCAATTCAATACTGGATATACCTGGACGCGTTTGCGCAACGTACACAAACCTCGTGCACTCCCCTACCTCTTGTACATCGCCTTTCCTCTTGATCGATAATCACGCTTTTACAATACTTTTTTGTACACTAGGTGGCTTATCCATACATCATCCTATATTCGATGCTTCAACGGAATCAATATTCAAATATCACGTACTCGATAATTCAACTGCCGCAATTTTCTATTCTTAGAAATTGGATAAATCTTTACAATGGTTTTTAAATTGTTTTGAATTTGATAAATTTGCTTGTTTGAAAATGAAAAATGGCCTATTGGAATTTTATCGAAATGTTAAAAAACTTGTTTACTCGAAAATGGAGAAAGGTCTGTTCGAGAAAAACATGAAAAATTCTTAAAACGTACCATGCAATGTTGTGGTCAAAGCAGACGCAAAATTCATGGTTTTTTTGACAGCATAGAAAATTCTTTGTCAAGGACGGCTCTGAAAATGCTGTCCCTTTGAGACGTGCATTTTCTAAATATTATATTTTTTCGATTATCACAGTGCAAAAAGTCATATTTTTGGACAGCACCGAAAATGCAGTGTCTTAGATCAATGTTGAAAATGCTGACTTTAAGGACTGGATTTTTTTCCATAATATTTCTCTTTCGAAAATAGCATTGAGAACAGCTACTGAACTGAAAACAAAAAATCTAGCATCTTTAGTGCTACTTTCTGAAATGTTTATTTTTCGGAAAGATTCTCTTTTGCATTTCCAGGGAAACAAACATTTCGAGAACTTATTGTTTACGTCGACAAAGACACGAACAAAGTAAAACGAACGGGCTCTTTTGAACGACGAATAAAGATATCTTTTGTTAATTTGTTTTTGTTAATAAAAATAAGTGTCTTCATTTTCTCTTGGGAGAAGTCAATATTTTGGAGATTTATATTTTACGCTGCTAAGGATAAAAAATATCGGAAACTTCCGAATTCGAGTGATCAACTTCTACATAGATAGTACCCGTTGTAATTCAACGCGCTTCCGTTTTTCTCCCTCGAAGGATTCGTTCATGCGCTTACAGTGACGTTCGTAAAATTCCAATTGGGCTTCGACACAGCAGCTTGTGTAAAAAAAAGGTGTATAAGGTTACTCGAAGCGTCGATTTTTTTACTCCAGGCCAAACGTCCAAACGTCACGTAATCGCGGATTTCGCAGTTTTCGTGTTGCACGTGTATTCGCAGCTCGCGAGTAAACATTCGAAATTCAAATTACTTGGCGACACAATAACCTTTCTTTTTTTTCGTTTCAGGTAAGAGCCTGCTGTTTTTTTTTTTGGTCGGATGGTGAAGTCGTTTCGTACGTGAGTAATTTAAATAATTCGAAAAATATCTTTTTACAAAAAGCTGCTACTTCCTCATGGTATTGAAAAGTTGGTTTTCGGAATTGCAAAAAAATATTTATTACGCTTCCATCTTGACAAAAGTGCAATGGTTTCTTTTATTTTTGAATCACCGAAGAGTCGTTGAATATTCGTACTTTGTTTTGTCACTCAATGAAATTCAAGTTTGTATCGGTGAAAGGCAACGAAAATTTTTGTTAATTTAAAAAATTTTCATTATTGGTAAAAATCGTTAATCGTCCAATACTTTTCGATTGCGAAGTATGTTTCGCAATTGTTTCCGATTGCGAAATATATTTCGCAATTTAAAAAAAAAAACAAAACTATATCTTTTGCCAGAAAATTTGCTAACGGAAATTTGGGAAAATTGGTAAAAGCAATACTTTCGTTGCACTCCAACGATCGTAACATTAAGTCCATATGCTTGGTATTTTTGCATTTAGCAATATGACAAAACGTAGTTTTGAAGATATTCGATGGCAATGGCCATCTTCGAAATTGTAGTTCAGATAACAAGTAAAAGACGTCACGCTGTTAAAATGAACAGTACTTACTTAAATCCGCATATATTTCACTCACTTTTGTGTGAAACGAAATGAAATGAAAGTGAGTGGAAGACTGACATTTCTGGACCTTGATGCACCAGAGAACAAAAATAAATAAATTAAAAAAGTGGCCATCTATCCTGGTACGAGTTTTCCACGATTTCATCGAGTCTTGAAATGCCTATGTACTCAATGAGAGTTAGGTTAGTTCAGGGAAGTGCAAGTACCAATGTAAAAACCGAAAAAAATATACTTTAGAGCCAAGCATTAGTGATAATAACGACTATGAAAAGTGCATTTGAACATTTTTCAGTCATGTAGAAAAAATTTATCTCGCGACATTGGAAACTGTTTAATCGCTTGAAAAAGTCGTGCGTGTTATAAAAATGTGTATGGTAATAAAAAAAATAGCGATCGTTCAGAGTTGAACGCAGTTGTATGGTGGACACCCTGTGTACCGTCGCGAAGTAAACGGACTACATAATCGAGAGTACACGAGCTCGCTGCATAAATATTTTGCGAGAGTGCTGTTCATTTATTCGAGTCGCGTTTAACACCCCGGGTCGATCGCAGGCGTGAGGCGTAAACCCGCCGTTGAGAATATAGCGTTGATAGGTCAGCTTCGCGTGCAAACACTACAACCGCGTATGTGCATCAGGAAGTGTGCCGCTTTATGAATTAAATCTCTGCGTATCCAGCGAGGATACGCATGAAACGAAAGGTACGACGGTTCGTTCTTTCTCTTCGGTCTTTCGATTTACGACCAAATTATTTTCGACCTATCGACCTGACATACTTTCCCGAGGTTTCGAGTGCATTCCAACTTGAGCTGAGTCCAAATCGATTTTGAGCCCATTTTGAGCTAAGATCGAGTCCTAGCTGAGTCGAAGTTGAGTTAAAGTTGCCTAAAATTATCTTCAATTCAAGTTCAAAGTGCAGTGAATTTTTATCACGTTTAAGCTCAGTTTGATAACAAGGTGAGACGGATCAAAGGATTATTGAGTTGCAGTCCAAGGTGAGGTGAGTTCAAGTGAAAATTTCGAAGAATTTCAGTTTAAATTTATTTTGGGACTAAATTTTCCTAGCTTTTAGTTCAGGTTGAGTCTAATTAAGTTTAACGCAAACTAACCCAAGTCATTACGACTAAAAATCGATCGGATTCAAAAGCTCAAGAAAATACATATTCTGAAGGATTCTTTTGTTTAAAGGGCTTGGCTAGGTAGTTATTAAGAGGGGTAAGGGCTGGATCAACGAAATGGCAGATTAAAGACGTCTCCTTGACATTACTCGTATAATGGACTATAAATTGGGTTCAGCTCATAGAAACTATCGGTAAAAATGAAGCCGCGCATCGTTGCAACGTACACTTAATTAAAGGTGGTTGCGGCAGTGCTTCGTCGTCGCGCCACGATGCGGTTGTTCGACCGCGAAATCTTCCACCCAGAGGACTCCTGCCAATTTTCCGATTTATTGCGTATCCATTAATCGCCAGCTATGGCCACGGGACGTAAACGCGTTTATGGCTCACTCGATAACATTCAAACGTAAAAGTTTCTTCCTCGTCCGCTTTCTCACTCTCGTTCTCCGGTTCCGCATGATTCTTGATGGCGTCACAACTTTATGTGGCTGCATCGTTGAGCCAGACGTAGCGTCGTTTTGTGTCCCTGTTCTCTGGCACTTTCATGCTTATCGTTTTACACCATAAAAACGCGTCCACAATTAAAAAAAAGCTACCCGGGTGTAGCCTCATTATCAAATGTACCGAAATTATTGCAACAATCAAAATCCCTGGTAGTATCTAGGAGTGTCCATTTTATGATACGTTCATCGTATTCTTACCATTTTCGTTTTTAGGATATATTCGCTCATTGCAATGTTTTTTTGAATTCTCAATTATGTCGTGAAAGCCAAATAAAAAAGTTCAATTATTCAGATTACAATGGAATCGATTGGTTGAATTTTTTCGAATAGAGATATACTAGTCTGTTCGAGGTTACGTGTTGATAATTACCTTGTTTAATTGAGATTAGACGAAATGTTTAATAGATTAGACGTTACGAAAATTTTAATGAATTATTAGTGTCAATTGTTATTAAATACATCACTGATGTTACAATAAATATACAGTCTAGTACCTAAGTCGGTTTGGACTAGTAATTTATGAGACTCTACGTACTATCATTTACGTGCTATCACGATCAGTGGACACATTGCTGGCTGGCCAGTTTGAGTTTCTGATAACTGCGAATGAAAAACGTTCTTAAGTTCTCAAACTTCTCCCCATGATCCAGCCAACATCAATTACCTGCAGCTCTCCAGCCCTAGGCGCTTCACTGTTCACCTAATATTGTTGATAAACGTTGCTGATTTACGATAAAGATACCAGTCAAGGTCCAAGTCGTATCTGACTAAGCAACGATGTTCACAAATGAGAAAGTGAGGTTAAATGACTACGAGAGTTTCCATCGAACGATTGGATCATGGCTGTCGGTTCAGCTGGAGTTACAGATGGCCTGACAAATGAAAGACGCTTTTTGTCTTTCTTAATCTGATTTTTCAAGATTCGCGATCGCACATTTTCGTACAAGAGTCTTGCAGCAAGTGCATTCGACATGGTAAACATTCTTTGAATTCCTCGCTATCGTTCATAGATATATAGGATAAACGAGAGTGTCAGGTGGCCCTTTCACCTCTCAGTCCACACGCGAAGGCAGGAGTGAATTTAAAAGAGGTCGCGGAATCGAGGAGTATAATCGAGGGAGGCGTGTACCCCAATCGAGTAGCACGAGGAAGTACGAAAGATTCGCAGCGCCACGGCAGCATACCGGATCGAAATTGAAATTGGAATTGAAATTGGAAATCGGAAAGTGATACGGTTGTAACGCCAGTAGATAGAGAGATTTTCACTTCTCGAGGAGAATCTTCTGCTCGAGAATAGGCGAAGGATCCACGCTCGTCTGGTGCACCTGTCTCTCTCATTCGCAGTCTCGATCGTTCACAATCGCTCCACTGTACAAACACTCATCCATATAGACATTGACGGCTTCTTCACGAATCCTTCGTAAAATCGCTTGACTACGATCGTGTAAGATGTAGCCGATCCCTACTTGCAACTTCATTTTTTTCACTTGTCAATTACCGTTTCTCCTTTATCGTATTTGTCATAACAATGTCTCGATCAAGCCCGACACTTTTTCATCTACCTTCTCACGTAGTGATTTTTAATCGAACGAATTTTGTACAAAGTCGACAAATAAAATGAAATTTCGAACGCGTTTGGGATAATCTTTGAAATAGTTTTTTAGATATTCGAAATTTTCAATGTATTTACTAGATAGGCAGATGTTTTAGCCTGTGAGTTTAGCTTAACAAATAGATAATTTAATAATGAATTAATACTTTGAAATGTTGATTTTTCACTTTTGATAATCATTTAATTAAAATTCGACGATATCGACTCGTGTTCCACTGGGGTTTTGTCAGTGACTCTGAATCTGTTGCAACATTCCAGCAAAAAAAATTCTCGATTTTGAGTAATTCGTTTATTATATTTCTATACACAACTATCGTACCTTAAATTTATAAGAACGTTGGCGGTGTTTTAATTTCCATCTAGTAATACTTTTAATTCAATTTCGACGTAAAATGTCAGATTTTGTTTCCGAAGATCATGTCTAAATATCGATGGGAACTTTCTTCTTTCCGTAACGTGAAAACATCTGTATTTAGTGATACGATTCGCTCGAGCGGCACGATTTTCGTTTTATTTCAGTTTTAATCAGCTCGTCTGAATAAACTACGGTGATATCCTGTTTCCCACATTCCGTTCATCAGCATCCAGAATGTCTTCTGTGGTTCTTAAAAATAAAAACTGGAGAGTTCAAACGATTTGCAAGGCGATGAAAAAAATGTTCGCGTACTTGCAGCATCGAATGAATAATTCTCAAAACATTGTCGATTTAATGATGGCGCCTCGTCATACTTCTCCTATCTTCGGTTTATTCATCGGGCTCCTGCTCAGGATGCGCAGACGTTCTCTCCATTGACGCATGATTTATCTACCGATTCGACCGTAAGATTTCTATGGATTCCGAGTTCTACAGGTCACTCTCACCTGGTCGGCCTCTTACATCCAAATTCGAAACAACCTATCATCTTTTCCCATTAGCATTTATCTTTCACGTTATTCATCAACGTGTCTGAATTGTCGCTTACGAATCGAATCACCGTTTCTATTTATTCGTGGGACCAATCTTTTTTATGAATTTTTTAGTGCCTCGGAATGTCTGACGATACTTAATGACTAAATGCTACTCTGATGTTGCTATCATTTGGTTCGAAGATGAGAAATAATTCATAAATATGCGATTCCATTGCATACTTTCTAATCAAGTTATTTTGAGTCACTAAGTTTCATAATAATTCGATAAAAATGAATTGTATTATAAGATTCGACGTATGCATCACTTTACAATTATTTATCTGAGAAAAGAATCGAAGCTTACTCGGTTGCGAAGTAGGTGAGGGTGAGCAGCACAAGAGTTGAATATCCTTTTAGATTCGATTTGTTCGGAGCAACATCGATGATCCTCTATACCGAAGAATCTTTGCAAGCATCCCATTGATAAATTGTTCAACAACGTTTTTCTTGACAAACGAATTTCATCAGCGACAAGTTCGTTGCGTCCACACCTCGATGGTTGCATTTCTTGAGTTTGTCATTCTGGTTTTAGCCAACCGCTAGGCTGTTAACGCTCAATGGTCCTTGTCGAGCGCGGACGACACGCTCGTTTTATAGTGCCACAATATAAGCGTTTGACATTTAAAGAAAGTCGTTTTCATACTTGCCCCTCGTCAAATTTGTTTTTCGTTTTTCTAAGCTATCGCGGATTTTTCATCAATCACCGTTGTAACTCCTTCGCGACGAGTCACTCGTCAATAATTTTATAGCGAACGGTTTTTTTTCATATGCTTCACGGTCCGAATCGCACTGCCTACGCGGGACGTACTTTTCTCTGTTTTTTCTCTCTCCTCTTTGTCTATCCATCGGACGTTCGCGGATTCTTGGACGGCTCCCTGATCATCGAAGAATTTTTCCGCGTTGCGTAAAATTCGTGTTTCACATCGACGGTTCAATAACGTCCAACTGGCACCGTGGACACTCGTTCCCCGCGCAACGTTGCCTCTCGTTCTAGACCGTTTCACGAACGACCCAACCAACATTGTCAAACGACTTTTCCCAGTTTTGCGGCTCAACATTTTTCTTCTTTTTTTTCTTCTTTGCTTTCTTTTTGTTTATTTCATTCTCGAATGAACTTTGAAAGAGCCTGGCGCAAAAGCCGCGAACTTTCTCTCGGCGATGTTTCTCCGTTTGCTTCTTCGTGGCTGTAATCACGAGGCCCGATACCCGCGGATATAATTACTCCGGGCAACCGTTTGCAGAATCGCACGAGTACTCCCGGTTCGATCGTCGACCACCACCTCGATAATCCACGTTTCAAATGCAATTTTCCGTTACCTTAGCACCGGACACGCGTGAAACGCGATCGCCCAAGGAATACGACATTCAGCTTTCTAAAACACTGAGAATTTTGTGTAGGGACTTTGTTTTCTTTCCACCTCGCAAATCCGTGATTATTTTCGGATTTTTAAAATTATTTGTTTTTTGTGCTCATACTAGACCAAGGAAACCCAAACAGACCTAAATAAAGCAAAAAAAAATCCGACATAAATATAAATAAAACGAAATCACCAAAAACATATACAAGCAAACCCAAAACAAATATACGTAAACCCAAACCACCCCAAACGAATGTAAACAAACAAAAAACAAATATAAAAAAACTCTAAAAAACCGATCTCGCATCGTGATATACAGGTACGGATAAGCACTGTTCGACGAAGCCGCAAAAGTGAGGATATCGATCGGCCAATAAAATAAAAAAATCGATATCTCGAAAAGTAAGATTGCCAGTCGCGAAAAATCCTTTAGGTGTTCTTTTGACATATCAAAAGCGCCATCTTTACAAAATTTCAGCTCGATTGGAGGTGGAGGTGGGATTTCGGGCCGTCACTCGAAAACTTATTTTTTCATCCCCATTTGGGCACCGAAAAACCATCGAGCAGTTCCGAAAGTGTCTTCATCGTAAATTTGCATCAACTCGAAAATGTCTGTCCAAGCGTTCAATGCTCTCATATAAAAAATATAAAAGCTTTGTAAATCGTTGATCGCTCCCAACGGGTCGTTAAATTTCGCGATCGTCGAGTGCGACGATATGTTCGTGCAGTTGGACCTTGCTGGTTCGTACGTCGACGAGGGACACCTACAGTACAGGTTTGCCACGGAGATCCATAACAGTTACAGTAAAACACGTGAAAAGAGCGTCGTGTCGGGATCAGTGTTGAACTCGAAAGGGCCGCTGTGGGCGGTACGCAGTAGAGAACATTCCACTGGAGCACACGGTAGTCATGATCTTTCCGCGATATGCTCTTATTAACAACTGCGCTTTCCCGCACCGTTATTATAATATATGAGCACAGGAAGAAAAGAGGAGGTGCGAGGAAAAATATGAAACTATCCTTCGTCGTCCAGTCACGAAGAGACTTTCGTAGTTATACTTCGCGAGTTACTACGTTTATACGAATATGTATATATTGTGACGTGACATTTTGCCACGGCCACGGGTGCGGGGGGGTGGTTGGTCAGCGGGTCGGATTTACGCCCCTTTCCCGCGTCGCTGGCCGACTCGCGGGGCTCTCGATTGTTCGTCGACTCTCTCATGGTACTACCATCGAGACTACCTACGCCTGGCGGATTCTCTTAGATATCCGCAGGG
>JAPYZJ010000126.1:0-68743 GCA_030522765.1 Ophioninae sp. B BG-2022a
ATTTTTAGATTTCTGGAGTAAGCAAATTTTGCTAAATTAAAATAAATAAATCAGCTGATTAAAGATTCTTTAATATTTTTCCTTTGGTTTTCAAAAGCAACGATGCAGTTTTTCCTCAGCACAGACAATAGTGTAGTCAGTTTGACTGCAATTATTAAGACTTTTCATGTTTGACACAGATTTTGTCTGTTAAAAGTTTTGGTCAACCTAATCTATTTATTGAATTCCTCTTCAATCCTTAACAATTCATTGTATTTAGAAATTCTCTCTCCTCTACAAGGAGCTCCAAATTTTACATAGTCTGCTGAAACACCAACGGCCAAGCTGCTGACAAATGTGTCTTCGGTTTCAGCAGATCTGTGCGAGACCATTATTTTATATCCCAAGTCACTGCATAGATTTATGGCCTCAATCGTTTCAGTTACGCTGCCTATCTGATTAGGCTTAATCAAAACAGTATTGAACATTTTCATATTCGCATACTTCCTGATCAGAATTGTATTTGTAACTGTCAGGTCATCTGCTACAATGCGGATCTTATTGTTTGACTTTTCATAGAAGTATTTCCAGGATTCAAAATCACTCTCGGCAAAAGGGTCTTCTATGCTGTAAATGATTTTATATTCGTCACAGATTTTCAAATAACAATCAGCCAACTGCCTGCCACTCAACACATCTCCATCAAAGCTATACTTTTCATCTTTATAAAACGAATTGGCAGCAAAATCCATGGCAACCCTAAAATCACCTATTTGCACCCTTTTTCCGGCAGCAATGAGGAGCTCGATTCCTTCCCGGGTATCTTTTATAGGCGGTGCAAACCCACCCTCATCGCCAACCGATTGATATATTGAGCCAAATTTCTCGGTTATCAGAGACTTTAAGCTTTGGAACAAGCAGCATGCAGCCTCTAGGTTTTCACTATAGCTGCCCCTGTCAAAGCATACCATTATTTCTTGGCAGGATAGCTCATTGCCAGAATGCAAACCTCCATTGAGAAGATTGAAATTTGGCAGAGGAAATCCCTCTTTTTTTCCTGATTTGCTTGCAAAATATCTCCACAGGCTCAAGCCTGACAGATGCGAACATAGCTTGTAGCAGCATATGCTCAGAGGAAGTATAAAGTTAGATCCTAGGCGCTTTTTTGCTGCTGTTCCATCTAAGTTCAGCAAAAAGTCATCGTATTTTTCAGGAGACTCAATGGATCCATTCAGCAAAGTTTCTTTGTGCAAGCCAATCTGCTCTACCACATCATAGACAGACATCCCACCATAGGATTCTTTCCTGTCAACGTGTATGCAAGCCTCCATGCTACCCACTGATTTACCTGACGGAACTGAAGAAAATAGCGAGCAGCCTTCCATCACAAACTCCACCTCAACAGTAGGAATGCCCCTGCTTGTCAGGATTTGGCGCGCTTTTATTGTTTTCACCACGCTTTTCAGGATTGCCATAGGGATGAAAAAAGCAAATATTATTTGTTTCCAGATCAGCGATGCTTCATAGAAAGATTTGTTCTCAAATGTTGTTGTTGAGATAAACAGACGATTCCAATTTGCTAAGACTAGGCCAGAAAGCCTGGTTTTTATAAGAAAACTTGTGCTGATAAATTTAAACCAATGATAAAAAAGAAACTACATCCATTTAAAACCTGCCGATAACGATCTATTTATTAACCAAGAAAATGCTTAGCTGTCAAAAGAAATCCTTAGGATGGTATGTTCTAGCAGACTTAAGATTGAAAAGGATTCCCAAATTCTTGCTAGCGTATGGAATTATATAGTTGCTCATGACACTAATGATAAATTTCCCCACAAAAAATATAAAGACCAGGTAAAAAACATTGCTAATAAAAGCATTTTCAAATGCTGTTTCTATGAGCCCCACAATATAATTAAATCCTGGCAACTGGCCCACAGTACCACTAGAGGTAAGGAAACTAAGCAAAGATTTGGATATAAGAGCTTTTATGTTGTAAGGAGGAGAAGATGCTAGTGGTTTAATGCAATTAAGAACTGGTACACTCCATAACACCTCAATTATATTGAAATTTGCGCTTGGAAGGAAGTAATTCGCTATCAAATTCACCAAAGGTGCAACACCTGCTACTAGAGCTTGATTAACAGCAATTGCTATTGTGGCTATTTGGGATCCTGTGGATAATGTTTCCAAGACATATTTCTCCTGAGCCTTGTAGTCATGGCTGACATTAATGGTCTTAGAAAATCTTTTTCGCAAAAAATTCATGAAAAAGAGAAAAAATAGCTCCAAAGCAAGAGACGTTACGTGTGTAAAGCTTATTCCGGTGCAGTAGTTTCCAAAAGCAAAGTAAAGAGTCGGGCCTCCAAGGGCCAAAAGACACAAGGACCCTAAGATTTGTATAAATATGAGAGAATAAAAAACAGGAACCATCCTCACAAATTTTTTTTTTGCTCTTGAAAATTTTTCGTACTTCAAGAAATAATAAATTAGCAAATATCCCATCAAAGCACATGCAAAAAATGCAGGAAAGATTCGGAAGTCGAAAATGCTTGCAAAAATGCCATTGTTATCAAAGGAGCCCGAGAGTTTGTAGTAGTCTTTATTGAGTTTTTCAAAATTTGCTTGAGTCAGAAAGTTTTTAATACTGACAAATACAAATTTAGCAAATTCTGCCAGAGAGCTTAATGAAGAAGCATATGCTTCTTCAATGCTGCAGAGTGCCTGCCTTATTAAGAGTGAAAATATTATGGAATTTCCCAGTCTTCTGGACATTTTATTAGGGGCAAATATTTTCAAAAATTTTAACGTCTCAGAATAAGAGATTATTGCTGTTTGCCAAACGGGTAAAAAGGAAGAAAAAAGACTTGCATAAACCACTTTCTTGTTTTAGTTCTTGAGAATTTTAAGTTTATAGATTCTAATTACCCCTTAAATTTTATTTTCAAATTCTAATGTATTCTAAAAAGGACTATGAATAAAAACTGAATTCTTTTAAATTGAATTTTTAATGCAAAAAAGCCGAATCTGCAATCAGGAGTTTACTGGGATTTTGAGACCACAAAGAGCTTGAATACATAACTAAACTCTTGAGAAATACAAAGATATGATGATTTTAATTTTGCTCAGATAGATGCTAAAAATTTTAATTAATACCTGTTTAATTGCTTTTTAAATTAAGATTAGTTAAAAAACTCATAAATCTCAACATTTTCAAAATCACTGCAGCTGTTGTACTTTTCTCGAACATTATTAATATGAAAAATGCCCCTATTGCTGATCTGCAAGCTAAAAAAGAATTCAATACATTGCAAAACCACTTTCCAGAATATTACATGAAATGAAATAAAGTAAATAATTAGCATTTTGGACAGAACCAAAACCAAGTTAGCTTTTAGGTTTACCCCATAGATGCAGCTAATTGTGGAGAGCATAATAGAGAATAGCAGCATAGAATCTGTGATCAGCAGAAATGTTGCATTTTCGTAACGGAAATCCTTCACAAGCATGAAGATTCTATTTATTGTCATTTTAAACGGAATCATGATCGGGAAAAGCATTCGTGATAGGATGTCTTCCATATCTTTAAATAAGGATTTTAAAAAAAGTTTCAAAAAATTGTAGATCTTTGATAGGAGTTCAGAAGGTATTTCTGTATTGCAAGCTTCTTCCCGATTGTGAGCTGAGGCTTTGAGAAAGATAAAATGGCAGATCTGATAGCAGATATGTTTTATAAAATTCCAAAGCTGCTCTACTTCTGAGTAAATAAAATAGATTAGGCCATTTTCAACAAAAATTTTCTTGTTGTCAGACACTGGCTTTCTGTAAAATCTTCGCCAGAGATATTTTACGAACGAAAACAAGATAAAAAGAATGTAGATTATAAAAAAGAAAGCCATCAAAACAGTGTCTATTGTATAGTAAATCAAGTTAAAGATTGTTTTGATGGGATCAGTAGTCATGCCATCTAAAAATAATTTCAACTTGATCAATATATCAATACTTTGAATATCACAAGAGAGATTGGGGTGATAGTCATTCGAGTTGTGCTTGAAGCTGAATAAGCGTCGTATGAAGCACACGGCAGACAAATTAGAAAAACAAAAGCCCAATAGCAAAAAAACTGTGTCTGCACTTGTGGAATAAACACCTGAATTCTCATAAAATGAATCAATAAACCCAGGACCTGTTCCTGGGAAGGAAGCTAAGATAAGCATGCACGACGTTAGCAAGAGTTTGATGCTCATAAACATTCTGGCTACGTAGGCTAAGCCAATAAAATTGACGTTTAGGGATTTTAGAACAAGCTTGAAGTAAAGTAGATGAAGTAGCCACACTATCATTATTATATTGAAATACTGAAAAACATTGTGTATATCACAGATTAAGTATAAAACATTGGCAGCCAGAACAGACAAAATGTTTGTGCTTTTAGAAAGAAGTATGCTCATTTTTAGGTAAAAATTTTCTTTTTTTTTACAAGGTTTCTTTTACATTAAAAAGGACTTAGAAAGCTAAATCCCAGAAATGGATTACAAAGACAATAAACGAGGTGTAACGCATAATTTAATTCACTGTGTTTTTTAAATTAATAAACAATAAGCTTGCTAAAGAAAAAACCAAAAATTTCTGAACTTTAGGCTTGCCCTAAATGTGTTGAAATTGTTTAGCTTTCAGAGACAGTTGAAATTGTATAATTTTGAGAGATAGTTGAAACTATCAAGATTAAAACAAATTTTGAGAAGATTTAAAGATAAATTTTGAATAAAAATCCAAAGAAGGACAATTCAAAACATTGCGGTTTATTGGCAGCAATTTTGTGGCCTTGAAGAGCTTGATGGCAGTTGAACATTGTCTTTGCTAATCCTAAAGATTTCTATTTCAAAAGGCTATTCTGCCTTCCATTTCCTCTTTTCAATGTTCTTGATCTTGTAGATATTACAATTGAGAAATTGCTTTGCTACTCAGCTTACAGCCATTGGTCATTTTGGAGCATCTCAGGGCTTATTCTTATAATTTGTTTGAAATTGCTGTTTTATTGGTTCATTTTTCAGCTTTGTGTTTGTGGTTGAATTTCATAGGTTTAGTTAGTTTTATTTTGATTTTTTTTGTTTCAAAATATGAACAAAACCAACGCAATTAGGCTTGAGAAGAAGCTGGGAGAAGGCTCTTACGGAATTGTCTATCGGATTGAGTACAGCAACAAGAAGTTTGCCCTGAAAATTGAGAAAAAGCCTGGGTCTTTGAAGGATGAGATAAGCATTCTGAGAAGGCTCAGCCATCCGTCAATTCCGAAGGTGATCAATTATGGGAGTTACAACAGGTATGCCTACATGATCCTGCCACTGTACAAGATCTCGCTCATCCAAATGATTGACAGACATAGCGACTTTTTCAACAACAAATCCGTTGCAGCAATTGGATGGAACATAATAGATATTTTTGAGTATATCCATCCAAACGGGATAATTTACTGTGACATGAAGCCTGAGAATATTATGATAGGATTTGACAATAAGGTTTACTTGATAGACTTTGGACTATACACTTTGATAAAGACAGACAGAGAAAACAGTGGAGCAAATTATTCTGAGAAACACAAAGATGATGATGATAAGGTTGTTAATAATAAGGAGTGCAATGATAGAGAAAAGGAGACACGAAACAGGATTGTTGGGACAGCCAGATATGCATCAGTGAATGCACTCAAAGGAATGAGATTGTGTGAGAAGGACAGCTTTGAGTCTCTGGCTTATACCTTGATTTTTTTACTGGATAGAAGTTTGCCCTGGTCCAATCTAAAAGACACAAAAAGCATATTAGCGAAAAAGGAGGATACAAGAACCAACGAGCTTTGCAGGAGCCTGGAAAACAAGGAAGAATGGTGCAGATTTGTAGATTTTGTCAAAAGTAACAATTTTAAGGAGATGATTCATTACAAAACAGCAAAGTCCATTCTTATCAACATAATAAATTGCGGGAACGCAGAAAAAGGGTGCTGCTTCGTTCTCAGAATGCCATTCTGCAAGTGGTAATCTCTAAATGAAGTAGATAAAAGGTTTAATTTGCACAATCCTGTGAATATTAGCAATATCTTTTGACAGGCATTCTTTAAAGTTATGCTTGGAGTGAATGCATTAGCAATAAGTTTAGCATATGATAGACTTGCATTGATATTAAATTCACTAAGAATCCTCCCAGTTCAAATACCTAACAATCAAATAAACATAAAAAATAAATATAAAATTTTAAAATTTATCGCATAAACTTCTTTTGAAATCCCATGGATTTATCGTCAAAGAATGAAAACTTGCTTCTGAGCTGCAATGACAAACACTACATCAAAAGGAATATAGAGTATTTGAAGGCTCATTTCTCTAGCCAAGAGAACCTAGACTTTCTGAGATTGGCACTTACGACCAAGAGGAACACTATGGCACTGAAGATTGTCCAGCAGCTGGAGCTGAAGATAACGCCTTTTGCATATGTAAATCCATACACTTACACGTCATTATACTGGCTAAACAGGATGGATGCGATAACTAGCACCGAGTTTGAGGGACTTAAACACAAGCACAGGGCAATCATGAACTTTGAGACAATTTTTGAAGAAACAGAAAATGACTTTATAGGCCTGCAGATAAAAAAGAAAAGAGAGATATATGAAAGGATCAAGACAGAGTCAGACAAGGATGCTAAGGTGAGCAACTTGTGTTTTAAGGAGGCAGACAAGGTTACCTTCATGTTTTTTGTGGATGATGTCCTGGACATTGCAGCATTCACAGAAAAGTTCAAGGATTTAAAAGAGTTTGTGTTTAGATCCAATTTGGACACACTAGAGACTTACAATGCAGATCTGCAGAAGGAAGCCAAAATAGCGAAGTTCAGAGAGATCAAAACGAGACTCTACAAGCATCCTCTGAGGAGCTTCTCACAGTTTGCAAGTCTAGAAGCAGGAGCAAGGAGCCAAATAGAAAGTGTGATGAGGTTTATAAACAAAATCAAAAAATTTGGCTATAAGTTTTATGTGTGCAGCAGGGCACCCTTGCCTGATCTTCTGTGCTTTATCTACCTCTGTTTCAACAATATTGATCTTACCAAAACTATGCACTTGAAGAGCATAAACCAACTGCCCTTTCCGATTATTGGAAGACAGGTGTTTTTTGGGAAATACGGAAATGTGCCCTGGGAGTTTATGCAGACAGCATTTGAGAATCTTTCTGAGATGTATAATGAGAAGATGAGCAAAGAGGAGAGAATCAAGAACAAGACTAGTTAAGCTATTGGCCACTAGAAAATGTCACTATATCAACCTGTGAATAAAGTTTTGTCTATGATTGTGTTTTTATTCAATAAAAGTTAAAATCTGTTTATAGCATCGATTCTTATGCGCAATATTATGCAGGTAACATTTACTGTTAATGCATAGTCAAAACCTCTAATACTTTATTTATGCTGCATCAACAGTTCTTGAAAGTGATAAGCAGGTATTTTACATGCAGAAAGACACGTGAATACACAGTAAAAAATACTATCACAGCATCTCCAAAGTTCTTTTTACTTTCCTGATAGTACTTCAAAACAGGAATAAAGCTTCATATTAAATTATCTATCTTCTAATGTCAATAAATCATATATCTTCTAACAATATCATTCATTGGTACTCCGATACTCAATGTACCCATTGTGATATTTAATTATCACATTGTCTAAGTCTAGAATGAATATAAGACAATAGAAACAAATTCTGGCAGATGTGTTAAATTAAGGAGGTTTCAAATGAAATACCTCAAATTGTAAATTTGTTTACTCGTAAAATAAAAATAATAAAAATTTGCTCACAAAATGAACAAGCAAAATTTTGCAGAAGAAAAAGTCAAAGACAAGCTCACGCCTCGGAGGATTTACTCAATTTTAACTTCAACAATGCTGCCATTCATTTACGGCATTATACTGGTATTCAGTGGTGTTATACAGGATGCAAGTCTTAAAAGTTTCAGCATAACCTCGGATGAATATCACAGGAACGCCTATCTTATCTTCTTTGTTGGGGGATTTGTGTCTAACATTTTCTGCTACAACATTCCTGTAGAAAAAACTGCAGTATTCTTCGCTTCGGGCATTTTCTTTGCATTGAGCTTTGCAACGATGCTACACCAAAGCCTGCCAATAGTCTATCTGGGCCGCTTCTTCGGCGGCTTTGCTGGTGGCCTGATTGGAAATAGTGTTCCTTTTTATCTCAGCACCACAGCTCCTATTCAATACAGGGGATTCATCTCATCGCTCTTCAGCTTTGGGATGGTCACTGGATTTCTACTTATAAACATCCTTCTTAGCATTGGGGATTCTAGCTTCATCTTCAAGAACTACACCATTTTTGTCACGGTTACTGTGGGATTTTCTCTGGTCGTCTCTTTTCTTTCAATCTTCTCAGTTAAGCTTAAATCAACTCCATCATCTGATGCAGTTAGTTTTTTCACTTTGCTCAAGAACAAGCAGGCCCACAGGTCGCTTCTTCTTGTTGCTATCTTCCACTTTGCCTCCAACATGTCTGCCATCAACCAGATATCCCTCAATCCCGAGACAATTTTCCCAGGCTCAAATTACAGGCTACACGTGATAATCACTCTAGTCATCAGTCTATTCACAGGACTGTTCTCAGGTTATCTCCTGGAAAACCTAGGAAGAAAGACAATGTCGCTAATCTCTGCAGGAATAGTCGTCTGCTGCTGCATTGCCTTTTACTTTAGCTTTTATATTGCCATATTCACCTACATACTTTCCTTTGGCTACAACCTTGGATTGAACAGTGTTCCCTATGTCCTGATGAGTGAGATTTTTCCACCCTGCTCAGTGGCTCCTGGAGTCATGTTGGGCATCGCTTGCAACTATTTTTCATCAATCCTCAGTGTTGTGATTCCCCAGGGATCCCCAGACATTCCTTACAACCCTATTTTCTTGTCTTACATTGTCACACTATTTACATTCATCGCCTTCGTGGCTCTCAAATTTAAGGAGACCAAGGGCACCAAGGCAGGCTTTCAGTGACCTCTGTTACCTTACGCATAAGTCAAATCTAGCCTGACTTTTATCAGATAAAATCTATAATTACTTTTTTAATATTTCATTAATTTCCATTGTA
Source organism: Ophioninae sp. B BG-2022a (assembly GCA_030522765.1). NCBI lineage: Eukaryota > Metazoa > Arthropoda > Insecta > Hymenoptera > Ichneumonidae > Ophioninae sp. B BG-2022a. The sequence goes on from JAPYZJ010000126.1 coordinate 9,122, forward strand.
CTATTTATTCTAACAAAAGTAATTTATGACAAAATAAATGCACTGTTCTCAAAACTTATAAAGCATTGCTTGTTAGTTGTTTGTTGCCATCAACAGCGTAAATTTTAATTCTTTAAAAATTTAAATTTTTCTGCCACAAATGAGAAAAATTATTTATGAATTTGGACAGTGCGACCCAAAGAGATGCAGTGGGCATAGGCTTGTCAAGTACAAGAAGATAGATTCGATTCCCTTGAAACAGAATTTTTCAGGCGTGATTCTTTCGCCTGAGGGAAAGACCGTTATTTCTCCAGCAGACAAAGAGCTTATCATGAAGCTTGGAATAGGCCTAATAGACTGCAGCTGGAATCAAATAGAGACATTTGACTTTAGGAAGCTGCCTAAGAGGAACAACCGCCTCCTTCCTTGGCTTGTTGCTGCCAACACCATAAATTATGGGAAGCCCTGGCGACTAAACTGTGTCGAGGCGCTTTCGGCTGCTTTATACATAATTGGAGAGAAAGAAGAAGCCAAAACAGTATTTGACGGGTTCAGCTATGGAGATGCCTTTTTAAGACTAAACGAGGAGCTTTTAGAGGCATATAGCAAGTGTTCTGACGGTGCCGAAGTTATCAGCGTTCAAAATGCATATTTAGAGAAATATTCAAAGTAGGGCAGTTTCTCTCTTTCCCAGGGAAGCAGCAGTGTCAATTTTGTTGCAGTTACAGATATTACAACTGATCGAAAATATTACAATTTTATTAAAATTTGATGATCTTGACAATCTTTTTAAATGATAATATTACAATTTAATATGTTCGTTAGACTTCTGTTCTATTAGACAATCTCTTTTAATAAGAACATTACAATTTAAGATCTTTATCAGGTTTGTTTGCTATTTAAATGTTTTTCACCCAGCCATCAGATAATGTAAAATATTTAATTTCATGGATAAAAATTTATTAACAATACTTAACAGATAATGTTCTTTGATGGCTAAAACATCTTTGAATAACGGAAATATTAATGATTCTTTAGAAAATAAAAAAAACTTGAAAATTTGTTCCATGCCGGAAGAGGAACAATCCCATCTTGACTTTGAACAAAAGTATGTGCATGACTTCTACAGCGTTAAGTCACAAAAGTTTTCCAACACCAGAGTCAAGCCTTGGCCCTTTACCCTGGAGTTTATGAACAAGTATTCAAATGCCAACTCTCTAATACTAGATTCTGGGTGTGGAAACGGACGCCAGTTTATTCACCAGAACACTGTTGGCATCGATTTCTCAGGTAATCTCCTGGCAGAGGCAAGAAGAAAGTTCAATATCGGGCTTGTAAAAGAGAATGTTCATGATTTGTGTTTCAAGGACAAGGTGTTTGACATAGTCCTGAGTGTTGCAGTTATACACCATTTGAGTACCCATGAAAGAAGGCTAACGTGTCTTTTGGAGATGAAAAGAGTTTTGAAAGACGAGGGCATGTGCTTAATTTATGTTTGGCACATAGGCGCCTCTTCAAAGCGAAAATTTACTAAGCTTCAGAACAGCGAATTTTTGGTCAGCTGGAAGGGAGAAGTTGACCTGATGCGCTATTATTTTTTATTTGACGAAAAGACACTGAAAGACCTGTGCATTGAGGCAGGGTTTGACATAGTTGATCTCAGAAGGGAAGAAGAGAGTGTTTATGCTGTTGTTAAAAAGAAAAAAGACTGATATTTTTTAACAAGAAAGATCAGATTTAAAAATTTTTAGACTTTCGTTAATTTAAATTGTTTGTTTTGTTAAATAAATTATTTGAGAACGTTAAAAGTTAAGATTGTAGCTTTTATTTAACATCATCATTTATGCTTAATATTATCATTCTTGTCTAATATCATATTAGTTTATAACAATGTAGATTATGCTGAAATATTGATTCATCTGATTGCTAAAATTTATTATAAGAAAAGATTAAAACTATTGTTAAAATCACTGTTTTTAATAAAAGACTATAAGGGCTTAAAATTTTTATTCTAAAGATCTGAGTTTTCCGTCAAATAAGACGATGCCAGATAAAATGTAATAGCAATGAAATTGACATAAGACATGAAAGTGTTGAGCCAATCCCAAATTATATTAAAGATTGCAATTTGCGGCTTTAAAGCAATCATTATAATGCATGTCGGATTCATAACGAATGTAACGATCATAGACAGTACAAAAGCCCAAAAAAACTTAGTTTGTTTTCTCAGCTTAAGAAAAAAACAATTCGAGAGCAGAAGAACAAAAGCTAGACATCCGTTCAAAATTTTGTAAGCAAAATCAAAATTTGCAACAGATGAATCAGTCTTTGTGGTGGGCGCCCAAATGCATACTGTAACTAATGTAATGCAAATCTGAAGAATTAAAGCTATCAAAGTTATGATAAAGTCTAATTTCGACAATGTTCTGTAGCCTCTTGATAGTAATTTCAGATTTTCCTGTTTAGCCAGGAAAAATATAAGTATTATCAGGAAGGTAAGAACCTCTCCCTTTAAAGTGTGTCCTAAAGAAAATATAGAACTCATAAAGTTCATGTAGATGTTATCCTGCACACCAAGCAACGAATTGTTCATTTTGGGGTATCTAAAAATTTTTAAGTAAGAAAATCTTTGATATTTTAGAGTTTTTTGGCAAAATAGACTCGTTGGCATCTTGTTCCCAATTATTAGCTCTAAGCATTTTTAGATCTAAGAAGTCTCAGCCGTTAGCATGAAGAGGTAAAATATGCTCAAGAATACCAAGAAAATTTTTTGTCCGGTATCAACAGAAACGTTAAATAGAGATTATATGAAACTATTGTATTTAGTAGAAAAAACGTATAACAACATATTGGCAAAGTGAATAAGAATAGTGACTTGGTCCCGTCTTAGGCGAGATTAGCTCAGTGGAAGAGCACCAGACTGAAGATCTGATGGTCCCGGGTTCGACTCCCGGATCTCGCATATTTTGCAGATGTTCCTTTTTCTGCCATAGAAATTCATTTTGGCCGATTGCCTAATGCTGTATTCGTGTTGACTTTCTTACAGCGCTTTTCGTTTGACAGACTGCCACCCATCTGATTTCACATTTTTAGAATGGCTAACCCATGATTTTTAGGGAAACTTTCAATTCCACAGTCGAGTCAGAGAAAGAGGCTCAGCGCTTTATCACATATCTCAAGGAGCATGCATACAACAGCGAAAGACACTTAAAAAGCCAGAACTACATAAAAGCCTACAAAGCCGAACTTAAAATAGAAAGCCAGCTCAAAGCATTAAATGTGTTTTTCCAAAGAGAAGTAGAAAAGGCAGAGGAGGATCTTGTTGCTTTCAACGAGTCAGTCAGTAAGAGCTGTTTAAAAGCAAGATGTAAAAAAATTGAGCAAGCCATCCAAATGTTCTCTGACGATGACGAAGAAGATTTCGGCGATGATGATTAGGGATGCTTTTATAATAAAAATATTTGATCAAATTCCATGAACATTAGGCTTTGGAAGTTTTTCAATTTTACTGAGTGTTTATAATTAATGGAATGCTGGATGTGCCTATTGAATGAATGATTTTATTATTTAAAGTTGTCTTTTAGACTTGTTTGCGACTAGAATTTTTATTGAAAACTTTGTGAATTTAAAGGGTCAAAAAACCCTGCTTTTTTCAAATAGTATTTTAGCTCTAAAAATTTAAAGCTTTGATCATAGCTCTGTAAATTGATTCCTAAGAATAGATTTTACTTTATTGCAACTTGCATGTTATTTCTTAAAACTCCAATATTTATAAAAAATTTGCTTCAAAAAGTGTTTATTTTATGCTATTTATACCAACAGCCTTTTATCCCAATGGCAAGGTCTTTTTCAGGCGTAAGACTTGGAGACAACCAAGTGAGCATTGAAGGAGGGACAATGTTTATGAGCACATATCTCATAAAGATTATTGGCTGCATAATATTGTTTGCTCTGGAAGGCACTTATGCTACAAGAACAGAGACTTCTGATGATTCGCTAGCTTTTAAAGACAAAAGTAATGGAATAAAAGCCAGTCCGTGTGCTGAAGCTCAGCTCAAGCCAAATGACGTTCCAAACCAGAAGAACTTGGCAAAGAAAGACCCATTTGAGCCCTTATATTTAGATGATGGCAGCTTTTCAGACCTTGTATTAGCTAGTCTGAATGATTTGAAAACATTGAATCTGTCGAACAATCCTAATTTCAATTTTAAGTCAGAGCTATTCCAAAATCTATCCCAGCAGCTAGTGTCACTAGAAGTAAGCAACTGCGACATTGATGAAGACGATTTTGCGATTATCTGCAATTTTTCCAGTCTGCAAAGTTTGATCTTATCAAATAATCCTAATATAAAATTTAGTACCCAAAATCTAAAAAACTTGAAAAAAACAGTTAAACATCTTAAGATTGACAACTGTGACCTAAAAATTGAAGACATGGTGGAAATCTGTAGCTTTGAGCAGATTGAAGTTTTGGATATTTCAAAGAACTTTCTATCTGATTTTTTCAATAGCGATTGTACGCTAGGCAACCTCGAGAAAACTTTGACAAGACTATCCGCTTTTAAGGTTGAAATGGGAGTTTACGGTCTATCTAAGTTTCATCAGTGTGAAAAACTTAGATATTTGAACATAAGCAGCAATAATTTGTGTAAAGAAGATCGCGAGAATCACTTACAAGAAAAAACAGCATCAAAAGCTTCTTTTAATATTGACAAATTGTTTTCAAGCGATCTCGCTAATCAACTAGAATATCTGAATGTTTCAAGGGCAAATTTGAGCTTAGAGCAGCTGGGCGAAATACTGGATCTTCCAAACATTAAAATATTAGACTGCTCATTCAATAATTTCATTAGGCTGGACAACACATTTGACATTGGGCTAGCAAAAAAGTCATTGCGAGAAATGCGGCTCTCATATTGTTGTCTCAAAAATCAAACATTTTTACAGAAACTCCTGAACTGCCGACCTTTAAGAATCTTAGACCTTTCAGGCAACGATTTCTATGCAGAAAACTATGATTTCATCCGTGCACACTCTTTGAAATGGCTTAATATATCAGCATCTAAGGTAAATATAAAACCTTTTGTGGAAATGCTTGGAAGATCAGAGACATTGGAAAACCGAGAAATGCTCGAATATTTGAACATATCTAGGAATGTGTTCAAATCAACCAACACTTGTGACGTTTCCAAGTCTATTTTTGGCGGTCTAAAAAAGTCATTGAAATGCCTCAAAATATTCGAATGTAAAATTCGCAGGGATTATAACTTCTTGTTTAGCATGACTGATTGTGACAATTTGGAGTATCTTGACGTATCCTCCAATTTGTTTGGCGAACTTCCAGAACAATTTCATTTTGGCTCAGCCACAAAAACCTTGAAACACCTGAAGATGAACAATTGCTCGCTGAGCGGAGCGAATACATTTAAGCTGGTAACTGACTTCGAAAACTTGAAAGCATTGGAACTAGACGGAAACAATTTTGCTTATTCAGGACACAAATTTGTTGCAGGATCTTCAAAAAATTCGATAGAATCAATTTCAATGGTTGAGTGCAAACTCGATCATCCTTCAATCTTGTATGCTATCTCCGATTGCAAGGCCTTGGAAAAGCTGGACATGTCGTCCAATGAGCTTTTCTATAACTTTGAAAATTTTACCTTTGGCTTGGCAAGGTACTCTTTAAAAAGTATTAAAATGTCGAATTGCAAATTGCTGTCTGAAAAGTTGCTTGAAAAGATAACAGACTGTGAAAATCTGAGTGAACTGTACCTGTCGAACAATTCCTTTTCACACCTCTCTGACAGCTTCCACTTTGGAGCATCTAAAAACTCTCTTGTGATTCTAGACATGTCTTCCTGTCTACTTTCAACTTCGAAAATCTTGTTTGAAGTCACTGATTGCAAAAGACTAAAAAAGCTAATTTTATCTAACAATGATTTCAATAATATTGGCAAAAGCTTTTCGTTTGGCTCTTCAAGAAACAGCCTGAAGATACTGATCATGAACTCCTGTCAAATGAGTGATCCAAATCTATTTAAAGAAATAACATCATGTGCAACTCTAGAAACGCTGTCAATAGCCAGAAATTGCTTCTCTTTCATAAAAAATAAATACGTTTTTGGCCAATCCAAGATTTGTCTCAAGAACCTGAATATTTCTGAGAATTATGGATTTGCCAAGCACGAAGACTTCCACCACTTCTTTGATAGTCTTAAATTGGAGAAGCTTGACATTTCCTATATTATACTAGAGAATATACAGCAAGGCCTAAACTTTGAGTGTTTTGGATCGTTAAAAGATACACTCAAAGAGTTGAAAGCAATTGGCTGTGAACTTAGTCATCCTTCTGTTCTACAAACTCTCACAAGCTTCCCTGGGCTAAAAACTATTGATATTTCAGAAAACTATTTTAAATCATTCCCAGAAAACTTTGCCTTAGGAAATTCAAAAGAAACGCTGCAAAAGATCGTTGCAAAATATTCATATTTTCAAGACAAAAACATCATAGCAGCACTGAGCGATTGCAAGAATCTCGAATCGTTGGTATTGAATGGAAATAAGTTTAGGGATGTTAAGGATGTAAGGTTTGGAGTATCTAGGTTTTCTTTGAGGGAATTGAAACTAGAAAATTGCAATATTAAATTCTTAGATTGGATATACGAAATTAAGCAATGCCCAAAAATACGAATGCTGAGTCTTGCCTCCAACAACCTACGAAGTGTGGTTGATGAATTTGATATTCTTGCTGCCAATCAAATAACTCACTTAAACCTTTCAGATTGTAGGATAGAGAAGCTAGACATACTGAATAGTCTGGCCAAATATGATAGATTAGAGTATCTAAAAATGGATTACAACAATCTCTCCGATCTTTCCCTAACATTTGACGTTGGAAAGCTGATTTATAACCTTACAGAGTTTTCCACGTTGTACTGCAAGTTTCCCAGTGACAACAATGATATTTTGCTTTTACTGATCAAAGATATAACCAACAAGATTAATTGATAAGATTTCTCTAATTTTAATAAAAATCTATTTCTTCATTTACAATACGTTTTACAATCCTGCAAATAAACGGCATAGAATATAACAATACTCTTGTGTTTCACACATTGTGAAACTGCATTGAGCTTAAAGGAAGAAGATAAAAAATGTAAAAATTTTTATTTAAGCACCAAGTAGTAAGCCTACGGGAGTTTTCTTTTTTTCATCTGTTTTTCCTGTCATTTTATTTGTAATGTCCGTTGTTTTTCCTGTCATTTTATTTGTAATGTCCTTTGTTTTCCGCACTATTCTTCCCGCAGTCTTCTTTGTTGCATCTACTGTCTTTTCTGCAACATTTTGCAGATTTTTACCTGCAGTACTTTTTGCTTCATCTGCTGTTTCCTTTGCAGCCTTTTTTGAGGCAAGGTTTAGCTCATCTGCAGCCTCTTCTGGAGTAGTTGGAGGCGGCCCAGAAAATATTCCTTTTAGAACTTCTGTAGCAAAGTCCTTAACAGATGAACTTGGTATTTGATCTCCAAAATTTATATCTTCTCCTTTTTCACCATAATTTTTAGTTGCAATAGGAATTGTAAAACTTTGACCTTCAACAGCCTCTCTGTTGGACAAGCAAGGAAAGCTATAAGACTCATGCCTCGTTGCTGAGAAAATGCATTTCATAAAGTGCATGTATGGCTCATTTTTAACAATACTCAATCTATATTCTCCAGTTTTAAACGTAATATCTGCTGCAGGAAACAAGTAATATTCGTTCGATGCATTTTTGCAAAGTAAGTATGGGGTTTCTCCAATCCTAAACACATTGAAATGGGAATTCTCCGTGTCTTTGTTTGGCAAGGGAGAGTTCTCTTTGTCAGGATCTATCTTTTTAAGGTATTCTTCTGCATTTTTGACTGTGTTGAAGCATTTCTCACAACATCCTCCAGCATAAGTATTTGCTATAAGTTTCAATCGAATATACTGCTTTTTATCTTCTTCATGTGTTTCGGTGATTGTTTTGGCACCAAAAATCTTAATGCCTAAGAAAATTGCTGAAAATGGGCAACAACTGCCTGTTAACTTTGCCCAATCTTCCTTACCTGCTCCCAATTCAAAATCAACATCAACAAGACTATCGTTAATCTTTGGAGATAATATCGCCTGTGCCTCAGGAGGATTTGGACCTCCTGTACCAGAAGTAAAAGCTTCTATAAAAGAATTTAGCAGTGCTATCAAGAAAAACACTGCGCTGCCTCTACAGTAGAGCTTGCTCATTATAAGGGGGATTTTATTTAATTTATATATGATTTCCTTTTTTTGTTTAGGGGTAAATTCTTGTTTGATTGGTTACTGATGAGAATTTATTGGAGCCTATTTGATGAAATTAAAAATAAGGGATGACTACGAGAACAAAAGGGGAAATATCAGTTCTTTGTCTCAATTTGAAATATAATTGTTAAGTTAAAGCATATTATTTAGAAGTTTTAAGTTGTCTAAAATAGTTGAAATTAAAATATAATATCCCATGCTCATGACTTCGTTTCACTTATAATGTACTTTTATATAACTATGAGAGACTTTCCTGTTTAGACGTAGCTTGAATTTTGTACCTTTATTTTTTTCATTTGATTCTTGTAATTGAAAGATCTACAATATTCAAAACTACCTATTAAAATAATGTCAATAAAAGATATAAGCAACTAAATATGAATTTCTAGAGCAACTTTTATGCGATTTATAAAATGCAACTTACAAAAATACTTTGAATCTTAATAATGGAAGCTTTATCTAACATTTCTCTCTTTTTCATAGACAGACGCTATTTTCTCTGTCCTTTCAAAGTTTAAAATTTATTTCTAGGAAGAGTCATGCAGTACACAATATCTTTTAGCTCAATTTAGGCTTAAATTCATGCCTTTAAAAATTGCATAAAATTTTACCGCAAGAAATGTCTGTTATAAAAAAGATATTCGAAGAGCAGTCACTCTCAATAGAAAAGCAAATAGAGGAATTTATAAATAGAAAGGAACCACTGCAGGAGGAGATACAAGCATTTAAAGCACTTATAAGCGATCCAAACTATGAGAAAGCCCTTTTTATGTTTTATGTTGAAATTCTAGCGAAGGCTGTCCGGAAGCCCGCAGACTTCAATCTCTTTATTTCCACCTTGCTCATGTTCTTTGATACGAATCTTTCAATGAAGAACAGCATATTGATTCTCCGGGGAATAAAGGCTATTATGAATGTTAAGTTCTATGTTCCACTGTCATTTTATTTGACAAAGCTTTTGTCCACTGCAATAAGTGTTAAGAATTTGAGGAAAATGAACAGAAAGTTTGACTATGACCACATTAGAATTTCTAGCGATGAAGTTGAGAGCGAAGAGCTGCAGATGTTTGTCATAAAAGAGTGTGTTCTTCTTATAAAGAAGCATTGCTTCAGCCTTGGAAGCAGCATTGGGTATCCTGAGTTTGCCACTGTTGTGTGCAACGAGCTTAGGACTTCTTGCAAGATAGGAATATTCAAAGAATTAGCCTCAGATCTGATCAGGATGTTGACTGAAAGAAGAACGTACATTGAGGAAGAGAGGAACAAGCTCAAAATAAGTGCGATGAATGGAAAGGAAGTGTTAGACTTTGAGAGTTCTCTGCAAAAGTGGAGCATGTGACTTTATAGAATTAAATGGATGGTTTAGAATGCTAGAAATAATGACTCTGGTAAACAGTAGGACTTTCTTTTTTCTGCATCTGACTTGTAATGGTTGGATTTGGCTTGTGGCAATTACATTATGAGTTTATAGAAATTTGGATGGTTTTTGCAAACCTTACAATTTAATTAAATGATATAGTTGAATAAACTTTTACAATTGAATAAACTTATACAATTAAAAAAACATACAATTGGATAAAGTAAAGAAGTTTAAATTGTTTTTAAGAATACTTTATTTGATAGGACAAATTGCTGAGATTTAAGAATGCAAGATTATCTATAAATTGAATTTCTATTTTAAAATCACTTATTTTCGATTACTGGATTTTGACAACATTCACATTTTGTTATACTACATTTTTGACTGATTCTGTGGAAATAGGCAACAATTGTGCATAAACTAGCTTCTATCATCTACGTTTTGTCTTCCTCTCCATCTTTCTCCTTTTTATTTTTCTCATAAAGCTTTAATTCCCTGTTCATATAAAAGTTTTGTTCTAGGTATTTCAGATTTACCATTTTTTCCATGTCCAGCTCGTCTTTGAGTTTTTCAATGAGCTCGCTGACCTTGCTTTTCTTTTGACTCATTCTGGGTCTAAAAAGAAACAATCTGAATATTTTTCAAAGACTGCTTCCTACTTCAGCACAAAAAGGAATGTCACAACCTTAGACAATACAATGCTCTTAAGAAAATCTGTTTCTGTGGTTTTTTAAGGATTATCCTGCTTTCAGCAGCATTGTCTTGATCATAAAAAATTCTACTGGATATTCTAGAGCCTTTTATTTGAAATACAAAAGTAAAAATGCTGCAAAACAAGGCCGGAACCGGGAATCGAACCCGAGTCACCTGCACCCGAAACAGATATCTTACCACTGGACCATACCGGCTCAAAGAAGGCGTAATACATATTATGTTGAGCTTTACAACTAAAATCACCTGATCAGAAATCTTTGGAAATAAATCTAACATAAGCAAGGTCACGAGAGCAAATCCTCAAACATGATCAAAGGTCTATCTCCTGCTTTTGCTTCAAAGATGCACTCTCAAAAGTGCCATCAAAAACACAAGGATACCCGCATCTCAGTCATAATAATGCATTTTTAAAACTACTACGGCCTCCTTTAAATGAAAGAACAATGTTATTGGCTGCCTGCTTGAATTTAAAACAAAGAAAATCCAGCCCTTCTATGAGCATTAGGATTAAAGTCCAGCATCTTGCCTCAACCAAGGAGATAACCATCCAGGAGTCCGAGACATTGGGAAGTCTGAAGAAGTACGTTATGGACCTATTCATGATTCCTGTCGAGGAGCAGGCACTTTTCTTAGATGGCAGAAGCCTAAGGAACTCCAGCAACCAGATAGATGAGCTGGGCTTGAAGGACGGATCGTTGGTTATCATCAAGCGGATCAGGAAAATAGAGGGAAAGGACAAAGACAGTTCTTTGAACTTATTAATGAAGAATCCTATGGTCAAGAGCATTATGAAGAATCCTCAGTCTATGGCGAGCATGAAGGAAAGCATGAGCCAAATGTTTCCGGACTTAAAGCAGGAGATGGAAGAAAATTCAAGCCTGAATATGCTGATGAACAACGGAGAAATGGGAGAGGAATTTGAGAAGTTTGCCAACAACGAGGATTATGCGAATATCCAGCTTAGGAACAATGACATTCTCCTGGCTAAGCTAGAGAACACGCCCGAAGGGATCAGGCTTGTTAGCGGGATCAGCAAAGAGGCCCAGAATCTTTCAAATCTGCAAGGACCCTCCATAGAGTTAAAAGGGGGAGTCAATCTGACAGAAAAGAACCAGAAAGCTTTCCCAGGGAAGTGCAAGAAGAACTCCCTGATAAAGTACAGGAAAGAGCTCCTGTTTTTGAAGCAAATTGGGTATGATAAACAGATAGACAACATAGAAGCTTTGAATGCGACAAATGGTGACATTCAGGCTGCTACTGAGATTTTAGAAACAAAGTATAAACGAGATAGCTGATTCAAATTAATCTATAAAGTACTTTTCAATGCCTAATATTGTCATTGGCGTTCTATTTTGTATTTTAATGCTTTTTATAGATTTTTAGTTTTAATAAAGCCCCTTTTGTCAGCAGTTTATTAAAAAAGAGATTTGAGATTAACTAAACATAAGACTACTGATCAATCGGAATCCTTGAATGTGGTAAAATAAGACTATTGATCAATTTGAATATGGTGCTGCAAATTTAGAATTTGGCTTAGTACCACGAAATACCTTAAATTATAGTTTAATATTATTTTAATTTATGTTTTCTCTGATTTTGTGCAAATTTTTTCAAAAAGATGATTTTCAAATAAAATGTTTTCAATGATTCACATTCACACCAATGAGCAAAGTAAAAATTGTTGTTACAAAAATAAAAACCCCCAGTAGAAACCCAAAATATGCTGCAATCGAAAGCCACAAGGTTCTCTCAATTTCTAAATTAAAATAGAACAATGCTGGCAAAATCAGGCACATGAAGCATGATGCAGTGGCGCCTACTATCGAATAGACTATGCCCAGCTCGACTTCAGAAATGGCTATGATGTATGTCAAAGCTATTAGAACAGTGGTTGTTACAAAATAGGTCATTTCATAGTTTTTGCTTCTTTTACTGATTCCAAGCATGTTCAGCATGTAAGTTCTTGCAGGTGCCAGCTGCAACGGGAACGATACGCCCATCACAATGATATAAAGGCCCCTTACGATAGTGGCAAGCAGATCCTGGGGATAGTTGTTCAGCACATTGCTTACAACGTCGTTGGAATAGAGGAAATAATTAGTTAGTCCAAAAGAGATGTAAAGTGTGAATGACGACAATGAAACAGTAAAGATAAGCCTGTTCATTCTTTTCATTGAATTGTCCTCCAGCTCGGCATTTACAGCAAATATGTTCTGATGGCAGGTGAAGCTGAAAATAAACTTGCCTAGGCCAGTAATCCAGAGCTGATTTACAGACCCGAAAAAATAAAAATTTGGCAAATCTTTTGCATCCATTTTTAGATACCTGAAAATTGCTGCAATTATCACAAGCATAATGCTGAAAATGCCCACAAAGGACGTATACTTTAGCTTGTCTAGCTTGTTGAAGTAAGCAAATGGGCCCGCAAACCCCAGGAATATCAAAAGTGACATTTTCGGTGGCAGAGGAAAAATGTGTTGAGTAGGCAATAAGCTAGTGATTGAGGGGATGAGCTGCTTAGCAATAATGATGTAAGACAGGGAAACACCGAAGCACTTTGCAAAGACAGCCAAGTCTACGAAGAATCTAGCATAAGGAAAAGTGACTGATGCAAGTTTGCTCATGTCTGCTGATCTTCCCAGGACCTGAGAACAGACAGTCAGCAGGACAAGACCAGTTGTTGCGAAATATCCACTGATGATTGTGAAAATGATGGTTGGAATAACCCCGTAAGTTTTAAATAGAAACGGAAAGCTTAGCACACCACTTCCAATGCTTGTTTTGAGGAGGTTCACGTATGCGCCAGCAAAAGACTTCATTGTGTTTACCACCTAAAACACGTAATAAAGAATTCTAAAACCTTTGAAGTAAATAAGGCTCTTCTCCCTTTCTCAAACAAAAATAATCAAAAGGCGCAGTGCTTGCTGATCAACAAACTTCTTTTGTTTAGATTTTAATGCAAATAATTACAATCATAGGCATAAACTGATATTTTAAACATTTTTTATTTTTAAAGTCACAAAACCTGGCTACAGCTAACATTGTCAAAAACAAAATAGTGCATATTTTACTCCTCTCAATTCTATTCTTTCGAGACCCACAGATTGTACACATCTGACATTCTTTCCAATAGCTGATTTTCATTGATGATGCCTTCCAAATCTTGATTTATTTCATAAATTATACTGTTGGCTGACTCTATTGTTGCTTGCAGTCTCTTTAAAATTTTTAGTTTTTTGGCTTCAAGAGTGTTTTCCATAAGGACAGCCATCATTCACATTATTTAGGGAAACAAATAATTTTGTCTTCTTCAAATTTAATGCATAAAATTTACACATTATTTTAAAAAGAAACAAAAATAATTCTGAATGAACAGGAGATTACCACTTGAGACATTTAAACATGAGCCTTGTTTCTAATACATTTATTAAATCTCTGGTTCTAATGCTTTATAATTGTTATTCATTTTAATTTATGTTTATAAACAAAACTACGCATAAAGTCCCAATGGTGAATAAGATCGGAGACCCCAAGGAAGACATAGCACAGGCTACAAGCACGATAGGAAGCAATTACGACAGCACGCTGGCATCATGCAAAGATATACTAAAAGAGCTCCAGGTCGATTGGGATGCTGTTTTTGCCGAAAACTTTAATCCTTTGCATCTTGCCTTGAAATTAAATTCTAATTCAATTTTAAACAAAGATTTCATCGAAATGAGCAATCGCATAGAAAATGTTCTAAATAAGATCATTGAATCTAACCCGTCTGGGTTTTCTGAATCTTTCAATGCATTTGCCTCATTTCGTGATAAAAATACAGAAATAATAAAAGGCTTTGACAGCATCTTAGACAATATTTCAGAAATCAAAAACACAAAACTCCAAGGAATCAGCTCAGAGAAAAACGAGATTGACGAGCTGAAGCGGGTGTATGGAATATGCGAGAAAATAGTAGAGCTGCGAAATACATTCAGCATCTACCAGTGCAGTAATAGAAGTAGTTTTGCAGACGGGGATGCTAAAAGAAGCAGCTATGACGATGAAAATCTAATGAAGAAGGCTGGAATAATAAGCCAGTGCATAAGCCTCTCAGGCGACAAAGACCTCTTGGAGATTGATGGTGTTTACGAGTATTCTAAGCTTATAAAATCATGCTATTTGGAGATCAATAGAAAATTCTATAAAAAGATTTTTGATTTCATTTTCAAAAATAAGATTGAAAATCTTTATTTTTTCCAGGGAATAGTCACGTTGGGATCATTTGAAGAGTTTGATAAATTTTGCAGGGCAAACTTCGAGCAAGGTGTGTTCTACGAGATAGAATGCGTGATAATAGAGGATTCTAATTCCATAAGCAAGAACGATGAGGACTACGGCCAGCATTTTAGGCTGAGCCAGCTGTGTAAAAAGATCTGTGACAAAGTTTCTTCAATCTTAGAAAATACAAGAGTTATAGTGGAAAAGTCAGGGCAAACATTTGAGACTGCCCAGGGAACAGACTTTTTTGGGAAGAAAAGTGAGAAAAAGCTGTTTATTATGAGCATTGATGAACCGATGGAGATGATCAAGAAAAACATTATCAATTTCATAGAGTTGTACTCTAATACGGCTGCAAACGCTCTAAGATTCGAACAGAATCTAGAGAACAAAACAGTGGAGATTGATCTGCAGAGCTTTGAGATTGACTATTCTGCTATCTATGGAGATCATCCTATAGTCGAAAGATTTGAAAATAAATCCTGCTTTAGGAATATCAAAAAAGAAAAATTCTCAATTTTCATTAGCCCGAATGATCAAACCACAAATATTTTTATGAAAGAGATCAAAGAACCCGAAATAAGGACATTTTTGAGAAAGTATGCAGAAAGTAACTACCTGTCAACAGCAGCAATAGAGAAAAGCTTTTGCAAAATTGACGAAATTTTCATGAACGAATTCAGATTCAGGATCGATCCCAGCTTGGGAGTTCCTTTGCTGTCAAGCGAAATATTAAAAATTGTGAAAGATTGCCGATCGATTGAAGAGGAAAGAATATTAAAAGGATACATCAAGAAGAAAATGTTTTATGTGTTTATGGAGGACTATGACGAGATGTTTAGGAGTATTTTTGTGAGAAAAGAGGCAATAAAAACACTTTTATCTGTTATGGACTCAAAAAGAAGCGAGCCGCCTAAACTAAGAGCTGGAAATGTCATTACTGATCTTGAAGAAAATAAGATTGAGTCTAAAGAGGCGATAGCAGACAATAGCAAAAGTGAAGATAAAAAAGATACTAGCAAGAGAAACAAAGAAGGTGAAAAAAGAAACAGGGTTGGACTGCTGCCAAAGTCATTTAAATATGGGACTAAGAAAAGAACAGAGGGAAATGATACAAATGAGGCAGATATCAAAAGAAGAGAAGAGAGTCTAATGAAAGACTTCAAAAAGAATGAAGAGGTTTTTACAGTCCAGGACAAAATCAAGGATTTGTCTGCCTATGTTGTTTCTAAGGAAGATTTTAAGGATATGCTTCTAAAGAATCGCATTGACAAAGATGATTTATTTATAAAGCCTATGAAATACATAAAGGCCTCTGCAATTATATCTGTCACGGATGACCTAGGCAAATGCATTCAGTCAGCTGAAACAACATTTTTAAGCCAGCTCTTTTTCCAGTCCTTAAAAAATCAGGCATTTCTTGATTTTTTCTACTATTTTGATCTTTTCTATCGCCAGGGAAATTATACTTTTTACATGAGAAAAATGATTGACATTCTTTTTGTGGTTTCGAAAAACGCCAGGAGTGTTTTTGAGGAGTTCCACGAGGACTTTGAGGATGTGCTGATTTTCTATTGTGTTATGAACATTTACTCGATACACGCCAAAAGCAAGAAAGACTTGCAGATTTTTGTAGAGAATTTGGAGATTCTTGGTGAAATTTTGGGGGAGGTAGTGCTTTCTTATAAATTTAAAGATTTAATATCATTTTTCAGGGACAAGCAAACCATTTCTGGCTATGACGAGAAATATACCAGGATACTGATCCAAAAGATTCATTGATGGTGTGTATGCAAGCAACTAACAAAGTTGTTCATAATTGTTGTAATATATATTATATACTTGCTTTTCATTGCAATAAAAAGAGAATGTCTGTATGTCTTTGCATTCATTTATGCAAGTGATTAAAGTCTCATTTATTCTAAAATTTTTTACTAATTTTTAGTGATTTTTACATTTTATAGGTTATTTTGAGTGAAATATACATTAGTATAAACAAACGCTCTCAACTTGCAAATTAGCTGCTTTTTATGTTTACTTTAACAATTATCAAAGTAAGCTTTTCATTTTATTACATAATTTTACTTTTAATTATCGATCATTTGAATTTATGGATAAATACTTTTTTTATATAAGCTTATTTGTAAGTTAAGGTTGTTTATTTATACTAAAATATATTCTATTATACTTAATATTGACTAGCTTATACTATAACTAATTCTGTCTTGCAGAACTGCAATAATCCTAATCTGCTTTCTTTTTATATTAATTTTTAAAATTTTTCACCCCACATGGCAACAACCACACCAAGAAAAATAATTTTAGAAAATTTCGATGAGTCGAACAAACTTAAAATAGAAGAAGACAAAGAAGAGGGCCCCAACCACAAATGGGATGCACTGAATTTGAAGACCAACTTAGTCAGAGGAATATTTGACATGGGATTTGACACCCCATCCTTTATACAGAAGAAGGCAGTCCCACACATAGCACAAGGCCGAGACATGCGGGCACAGGCCCAGTCTGGAACAGGGAAGACGGGTGCTTTTGTGATAGGAGCACTGCAGAGGATGGACGAGAACCTGCAAACTCCCCAGTGTTTGGTGCTTGTCTCTACCAGAGAAATAGCTTTACAGATTGTGAAAGTTTTTGAGAAGATAGGAAAGCACATGGGAATATCTGCATGCTTGCTAGTTGGAGCAACACCGATTCACCCGGACATTGAAGCACTGAGCAAGAACCCACAGGTTGTAGTTGGAACGCCTGGAAGAATCAACCACATGATTGAGAGGGGATACTTCAAGGTTGACGATATTAAGACATTTGTGCTGGATGAGGCTGATGAGATGCTGAAGGAGGGCTTCCAGGAGCAGGTGAAGGAGATATATCAGAAGATATCCTCTGAAAATATGCAGTCTCTTCTGTTCTCAGCCACTTATTCTGAGCAAGACTTTGATGTAATCAAGAACATCATTAAAAATCCAGTTGAGATTGACCTGCTGCATGAGGACCAAACACTGAAAGGAATCAAGCAGGTGTATGTTGACATAGGCCCATCAAGGGCTGTAGGAGGATCTCTGCTGGCGAAGGACAAGGAGGTAGTGCTGAAGGTTCTCACGCTTATGGACATTTTCAAGAACCACACACTTGCCCAGATCCTTGTGTTTATAAATAAGAAGACTCATGCATCCCTTGTGCATAAAACTTTGAATGAGAACGAATATCCTTGCGAGCTGATTACGTCAGACTTGGACCAGAAGCAACGAACCAAAGTGCTGGAAGATTTCAAGGCTGGAAAGACTAGGATATTGGTTTCCTCTGGGCTGTGCAAACGAGGAATAGATGTACAGTCTCTGTCGATGGTTGTATGCCTGGATGTTCCTTCCTTGGATGACAAGAACGACTACATTCATCGTGTTGGAAGATCTGGCAGATACGGGAGAAAGGGAGTGGCATTGCATATACTCAATTCTCAGGAGTTAGAGAATCTACAGAACATAGCCAGGAGCTTTGATAGCATCATCAATCCATTGACTGATGATTTCGATTTTAAAGATTAAATCAAATTTATTTCAACTTGTTGTATTTTATTGTAAAATTTTCATATTTTATGCATTTGTTATTTTCTTATTTTATTCTTGTTTTTTATTGTAAAGTTTCATATTTTTTATTCTTGTTTTTTATTGTAAAGTTTCATTCGTTTTTTATAATCTTTTTTAAATTCATTTTCGTTTTTCTAATATTGTTTTTGATCAACGGCATAAGCCAGACATCTCTGATGCAACATCTTAACTAGGCTTGCATTCTCATTATTTGCAAAGACCAATGTATTTTACCTGTAACTAATGCCAAAATATAATGTTTTTAGATCTGATGTATTATGCCTGATCAATAAAGAATAATAAAATTATTACTTTTTTTATTGATTCGAGTGATAAAAAGCCATTTTAGAGTTCTGAACATTATTTACAGTTTTTTCATCTTTTTTCTATCATTTTTTACTATTGGATTATCTTCGACCAATCATAAAATACATTTATTTTTAAAATGTTAAGGAGCAACACTGTTACCCCGCTAAATGCTCTTCTCATTGTTCAGAATATCCTCCTGGTTTTGCTGCAAATTTAATTTTATCCTCAACATACGCAATTCTATTCCTGGCTTTGGCTTTACAGAACCCTACAAAACATGCTGTCAGTTTGAAACACCAGGTATTTTCGGTGCACCCAGTTTTGACTGTGGAGCATGTAGTTTCAAAGAGAATGTCCTTCAGATATCATCTCCTTACATAAAGGAGGCTCTGTATGAAATCTGTCCTAAATCTAAGAGTGATCTGGAGAAAAAGATTGCTCTCCTAAAGCCTTTGATCAGTCCTAGAGTGAAACTAAAGAATATCGCAATAAATAAGCTTTATGAGTTAGAGGAAAAAAGAAAGAGCCTTGTGAGCGATCAAGGCTATTACCGAAATGATGAGGAAAAGGGGATAATAGCAATAACAGAAGATGAAATAGGAAACTCAGCTTACAAGAAAGAAGATAAGCATAAAAAAGAGTGTAATTTGGATGAATTAAAAGAGAACGGCCCAGGAAATAACAAAATAACATTGAACGAGTACTTCTTGGTCAATGAAGACAATACTAAGGTGTACTGCATTGTCCTAAATAATTGGCTCTATCCGATAGCATCCAGTTTTGTTTCTTTAAATGAGAAGCCAGACTATCCTCTTATTATTGCCTGGCAATTTAAATGTCTTCTTTGCAGACCTTTCTTTGAGGACTACATTATTTGCAGAAACCAGGATTTGCTGGCTGTTTTCCTAGACTTTGAGCAGCTCTTAAGCAAGGACTTTTGCATAAAACAAGTGGACATTTCCAAATTTTACTATGAGCCCAAGGAAAAAACGTTTGATTTCAGGACCGATTTTTTGGCCAAGCAAAAGGATGAAGAGGATAATGAAGATCCCTCTTGGATTTCGATTCGTTGCAAAGCCATTTTAAATGTGTTCTGTGCTTGTTTGGAATCATTAATTTATGTTTTATCAGTCACGTGTATGACTATTCTGACTATTTCATTAAATAGATCGTTGGTTCTTAAGAGAAACTTATCCCAGTCTTAAAGAAAGAAGATGAAGGTATTTCTAGACGATTGGCATTCTCCAATTTTAAAGTGGCAAAGCTGCTGGAAAGTTAAAAATAAAAATGACTATTCTTTGAAATTACTGCATTCGATTTTATAGATCTAAAAAGTAAAATTAAGGAAATCAAAATAAATCTTAGACATTCATAAATTTGCAATAAAATAGGTGTCTAATCCATAACTTAAAAATTAAAATAAAGCTATGCTATAATTCTCAGAACAGAAAAATGTATTATTTTGCATAAATAGAAACATAAAAATAATCTTTAGAATGATTTTAAATACACCTTAAAGTGGTTATTGACTGATCTGATCTAGTATATAATTATACCTTAAATGGTCTTCATAGCTTATATCATAGTATTTTATGTATTTATTAACTCAATTTCTATATGAGTATTTATTGATTAAATAGCAACATTGTTTATGCATTAGCATATCAAGTAGTCTGGTAAAATTTTACTAGCTTTTTTCAATAAGATCATCATTATAAAGTAAAATTTATCCTTTAATTATTTATTTTCACAAGTTTTATTCTTCAATGAGCGTGCAAACTCCATTTTTACCAGTATAAGTATTTTCAGTATTTCGAGGCATTTCTCTTAGAACGAATCAGCTTTAAACATTCCAAAATTTAGCCCACATGGATCGAAACATAGAGCTTTTGAGAGAAGTTCCTCCAGCCTATAAAATAATCATTTTAGGAGATACAAACGTGGGCAAGTCTAGTTTGTTTCTGAGGTATCTGAAGGATGAGTTCAGAGAAGCAATGGCAAATACAATAGCTATAAGCAATGATTTCAAGGAGGTAATCATAGATGGGAATCCTGTGCATCTACAAATATGGGATACAGCAGGACAAGAGAAGTTCAGATCTATAGTCTCCCAGCTCTACAGGGATGCAGATGGCTTTATATTTGTCTACGATGTCAATGTTAAACGGTCGTTCTCGGAGATGAAGCATCTCATCACAGAGCTAAAGACTATTTTGAATCCAAGCTTCACGGTCCTCGTTGGGAACAAAATAGATTGTGCCGAGACTGATGCTCTTGGTGAGGAAACAGAAGAGTTGAGGAAGCTTGCAGAGGAGAACAAGTTCAAGTATTTCTTGGCCAGTGCCAAGACAGGAGAAAAGGTCAATGAGATTTTTGATGTTTTGAGCAGAGCTTTGTACAGCCAGAAGCTGCTTAAGCCTAAAAGAAAGAATGCTCTCAAAGCAATTAAAAAATGGAAGCGGAGATTCTGCTTTTAGAATTTTATTAGAAGAAGAAAATAGCAAATAAATTTGTTTAAAATATAACATAATTTTTGAAAATTTTTACTTCTAAAAATAATTTGTATTTTGCATTAACACTTTTGTTTACT
The DNA here is from genome assembly GCA_030522765.1 of Ophioninae sp. B BG-2022a. NCBI lineage: Eukaryota > Metazoa > Arthropoda > Insecta > Hymenoptera > Ichneumonidae > Ophioninae sp. B BG-2022a. The sequence continues at coordinate 30,249 of JAPYZJ010000126.1, forward strand.
CAAAAAATAGGGATTACAAGCTTCTACAATGCTAGCAAGAGCCGAATCCCAACAACTATCTTTTCTGCTCGCCAAAATGAGATTCTCTGTGAGTAGTGTTGATTATACTCCGTAAACTTTATTTTGTATTTTTCCTTTTTTCTGATTGGCTACTAAAATATTGAATTTAAAAATTTTTTTAAAGGAAAAAAAAATATATTGCTACCCCATGAGAGCAACTAATGTTTTACTGTACCATCTAGCAATGTTATATTGCACAACTTTATCATCAGAGATTCCAAGCAAAGATGAATCAAGCCAGGCTGTGGAAAAGAAAGCACCAGCGGATGGTGGGCCATTCCTAAAAATAAAACAGGAGTCAGACATATCAGTGGAGGATGCTGAATTTGAAGCTTCTTATTTTCAAAATAGGAAATGCTTTAACAGGGCACTGTCAAAGTTGAATGAGCGCAAGGATCTTACTTTTGAAGAGAAGATTAATCTCATAAATACCTTTATAAAGACTTGTCCCAGGGATAAAGAAGTTTTTTTTATACCACAGATACCAGTTCAGTATGTTGGAGATTTATATAATAAGCTTTATAATTCAGGAATAATTGCTTGTCTTTTTCGAAATGATCAGCCTGATTCAAGGTTTTTGAATTCAGTAATCGACCAAGGAAAAAAAAAGCAGCTGTTCGATAGGTCTGATGATACAAGATTTCCTTATTCTGACGTAAAAGAGGAGCTTTTGTGCTTACTTTATGAGTCTCGTAGCGATCTAAGAAAAGTCAAAAATGGAGTAACAAATCGATTAATTCTTGATCAAATTGAACATTCACTTGTTTCGAATGAAAAGGCCATCAGAAACTCTATTGGCCAAATAAATCTTAAGGCTAAGCTAATGTACGAGTTTGTCGAAAAGCATGATGGAGAAATTACTGAAAAGATATTTGAAACCCCAGAGTTTAGAGAGTTTTTCTCTGATTTGTCCAAAATCAACGATCAATTCAGGGAAAGCTTCCGAAAATATGCTGCTGAATATAAAAAGCTATATGAAATAGATGATGAGAAAATCAAGGAATTTTTAGCAGTGAATTCTAAAGTTACTTATTATATTTCATCTGCCTTTGAAACAATAGTATCCATGAATACATTTTTGATCAATCTTCAAAGTTTACATGCTAAGCAAGCTGAAGTTTTTGAAGGAAATATTTTTACAAATATTTGGTCAAAAATTCCTTTGTTAGGCAGATTTAAAATACCTTTTTCATCCTCCAAGCCCCTTACAAATGCTCCAGCTGACTATATTTTGTCTGATCTGGCCTCTAATCTGGCAATTCATTTGCTTGATAATAGCGATGCGGTCTTTCAACAATTAGAAACTGGAAATTTTAGTGTGCCTAGTAAAACTGCAGTGCCTGCAGACAATGACACAGAACTGGGTAAAAGTCTTGGGGATACAGACCAAAAACCAACAACAGCAAATCCAGAAGATGCTGTAAGCAAGCCAAAGGTAAGCCAAGATAACGGAAATCAGCAAAAAGTGATCAATGGGGAAGCTCCAGAAGAATCAAAGAACACTGGGATATTTCCTAGTGTAAATGTATTCACTAAGTTTATCATTGTAGCCTCTATGCTGGTTATTATTTCATCTCTGCTGGGCGTGTTTGGCATTATCTGGCTATTCAGTCTGCTAGAGAAGTTTATGATCGGCAATTAAAGCTTATCCTTAATCTTTTTTTCTGTTTTTACAAATCCTGATAATTTTTACAATTTTAAGATTGTGCCTTTGAACAATAATCACTCCCATTTAATAATTTTATCTTTGCAATTAAGTAAAACACAATTATTAATGATTAAGAAAAACTTTATTATATGCCTGTGATTTAAGGTTGGGTCGTGGCTATTTTAAATTATTGATTAAAATAACAATTTGAATCATTTTTACACAGGTTTGAATGGTAGAAAAAAGACAAATAGAAAGATTGACAAGATAAATAAAAAGAAAAATAAACAAGAAAAATCTGAAAATTATGCATCTCTTATCCTTTGTAAATTTTAATTTATTAATTAATTAAAAAAAAACAATAGAAAGCCCTAAATGCTAAATGGATTTCCAAACAACAATGAGCCATTCAAAACTAATGGATACTACCATCCAGATTACCAATATCAGAGGTACTGCAGTGCGGCGGTCCACCCATCAACTCCTCCATCACACTCATCAGAGATGCAAATCATTGTGAATGAAATATCCTGCTTGAAACAGGATATTTCGTCCTTAAAAAATGACATAAATTCTACATTGCACAATATTGAGGCTAGGTCAAACAGTATTTTGGCCCGAGAACTCGTAAATGCCCAAAGACCAGTGGGCTACTGTGATGAAGCTCCAAAGGAGGAACATCCGTGTGGTGTCTTGTACTACTTTGTAATGGGACTATTCGCAGTAATTAAGATTATAGTGTATTCTTTTATTGTTGTCACCATACTTGCTGTTATTGCGGAAATAATTGAAAGCTTAGACTACTCTGAGCATTAATTGTAAGATTCTTTGCCACTTCAATAAACTACTTTGCTGTCTTTTAACTAGTTTAGAACATCTTTTGTTTCTGCAAGAAAAGTGTTTGTTTCTGGGTCTTAGGCCCTGTTAAAGAAACTTGAAATGATGGTTGTATTGAACTTAGAAACAGTTTGGAAACGTCTCTGTGATCAAAAAGAATTTAAAATTAATTTTGCTTATGAAATATTATTTCATACATTGAAAATAAAATTTGGTTGTTTTGTTCATCACTGATCAAATTTTTTACTAAAATTTTATAAGCAAAATAAATTAATCAACTAGGCAAAAACATGTTAATAAGCTTAAGCATTAGTTAAAGACAAAGCATAGATTTGTAAGAGATATGCATTTAATTTTTGTATCAGAAAATGTTATTGTGCTTCCTCGGAAGTATTGTGGGTCAGGTTTTCATTGTACTTTGACTTCAGGAAAACAACCTCATACAAGTATTCTTTCAGAAATTTAATTGTTTTTAACACGTATGTTGCAAAGATGGATGATCCGACAATGTATTTCTTTATTCCCACGTTTATACAATAGTGAACATCTTCAAGTGAGAATTTAATCTTGAGATTCCACAGAATTCGATGGTAATAGAAATTGCAACAGTTGTTCAAGGCTCTTTTAGCTTCACTAATATCTTTAAAGTCTAAGTTGGGGTTTAGAAAGTCACAGTAGAACTCCATGAGCGAGCAGAGAATTTTGTACATATTATATGATCTAAAAATAAGATCAAAATATTCATTTTCTACATATTGATCTAGACTAAGGAATATTGATTCAAAATGTTGCTTGAAATCTCTAGCCTCTGTTACCAAAACACGGTGCCTTGCAGCATCCAGTTTTTCGGCAGACTCCGGAACTGCCTCAATGGTGCTTATAAACTTGTTCAAATTTCTATAAAGTATAAATATTGGCGGAGAATCTGCTATTTTAGACTTTAATATTTCATTGAACAATATTATAAAAATATTGCGATAATTTGACAATACCTTGGAGCTGAGAAAAAAAGACAAATTTTTCTCTGACCTATCGAAGCTGATGTTTTTTGTGTCTTTGTTATAGTCTATAGCCTTTTCTATAGATTCTACAAATTCCTGCTGTTTCAATTTCTCTTCTGGCGCTTCTGCAAAAGCGAGGAGTCCCCTGTGTTCAAAAGCCTCAAAAATGTTTGAATCGATTGCAAACAAAGTCTTAAAGAGAATAAAATTTTCAAACAATAGATCAGAATTGCTGACTTTTAAGCATTGACTTAGTATTGAAACACCATTTCTATATTCACTGATAGCATTGCACTCCTGCATCTTGGTCTGATCTTCTAAGGATGCTATTTTCACTGGAAAGCCATTGGTCATGCCTAGAAAGAGTGAAACTCCCAAAATTGCTGTGTGGGGCTTGAACCTGAAAAAACGCAGCATTGTTTTGTAAGGTCTCATTAGGGTGAATATACTCTGAAAACAAACATAGAAACAAAATAATAGACTGATAATTTGTATTTGTTTATGCAAGCAGAATAAAATTAATTCCTTTCGGCATTGGCCGGAATTTGTGATGTAGAAAGAGATTAGAATTTTCAGGATCAATAAAACCTTATTTAATAAGAAGATTGGTTGCCAGCGATGATATAAAACTGAATGCATTTGGCTTTTATGGCCCTTAGCTGTCCAGCAAGCAGAACCAAAAATTTTAATAAAAAATTTAAATATAAAATTGCACTTGAATTGTGGCATTACTTAGATAAGCAAATTATCTGGGCTGTACTCCCTATCATCTGTCAAAATAAGATCCATTTGATCAATTCCTTCTTCAATGTCCACAAATCCAATAACAACTTCATTCTTAACATTCCAAACACATATTCTTTTGCCATCAGAAGAATATAAAAATTTGCCACAAAAACTCATTTTCATCTGTAAAACTGGCAAATTGTGATAATCTAAAGAAGATCTTGGTTTCCCACTAAGATCTATGACGTATATCCTATTGTCCTGCGTGGCACAATATATTTTGGAAAATAAAACATCTGTCAGAACACATGTTATGTAATCTGGAAGAGATATCTCAATAGGCATCCTAGTGGATATGCTAGCAGCATTCTGTGCAGAGCTTGCTACATATACCTTCAGAATATTCATGTCAGCTATAAGTAAAACATCTCTTGCAGAAAAAGAACACTGACATTTTATTTTTTCTATTCTCTTCAAGTTGCAGTCAAATATCTGCAGCTCTCTTCGGCTCTGGACTCCAACAAAGAAGTCAAGAGCGTCTAGCTGAAAAATCTGGCAAAGTTTTGAATTTTTAAAATCATCGGAGAAGACATTGAAATTGGACTTTGAGAAGATGGTGAGTGCTGTGTTGTTCAAAAGCACCAATGAGTTCCTCGAAACGGTCATATCTAGAATTTCTGATTTATAGTCTATTTTTTTTATTTTATTCAATGGAGAAACAGTAAAAACCAACATCCCAGGGCTCAACTCACCAGAGACTTGGTACAAATACTCTTTTTTGGAGTCAATGCAGAAAATGTTGTTTAAAACATTGACTTGGGCAGTTTCTGGCAATTTTACTTCTTTTTTTGTCTTGCTCCGCAAAACAAGCCCAATTTTAAATGCTCGAGCCATGGGGAAAGTAAATCAAAAATTTAAATACACAACAATTTTGATTCTCAGATCTACAATATCAGATTATATTAAGATTTCTGTTTAATTTTGTAACAGATTTATGTTAAGATTTACAATAAAATTTACAATTAGATTAACTTTTAATAGATTAGATTTATTTGACAAGATTTTACTTTTTCAATTAAGAATAAGCCAATGTTATTACCAGAAAGCCAACTATACATATTATTAATAAATAACCCTTAACTGCTGATATGAGTTACTTCTCGAAAAAAGCCTCAAATTTTGCTACAAAATAAAATCTAATATTACATTTTATCTCCCAAATAAACAAATTTTAACACACAAACTAAACCTTACAACAATACGAAGTAAATTATTCATTAAATGAGCGAATAGGCACTCTTCTTCTGACTCTGTCAATGGCAACTTTGACACTTAAAATACCGCCTTGAACTTTCTTGTTGTTAAAATTCTTAATAATTTTGCACTGCTCTTCCATATCGTTGCAAGTTGCAAAGAAATAGTTCCTTGCATTCTCTGGCCTGTTGATGGACAGTCCTGAAAACAACTGAGACATTTCCTCAAAGCTCTCTTCAATAGGATATTTTACATATACTTTATTCTCTGACGCTGAGATATTCATATCCGGGCCAGAGCTGCTGTGTGCAAAGTACAAAGGAAGATCCTCGTTGTTTAGCCTAACAATGCTAATTTCCTTTGCATTCTCGCAAGCCTCCACACTGTCAAAAGAAACAAGCGCATTCCTATATTCGGATCGGACACTTACTATTTTAATCTCAGTAATATTGGAAGCATACTTAATAAAGGCTTTGGCAATATCAAAAACAGTGGTGCTGTCTGGTATTTTGTTGATGCCCAATGTTGTAGTCTTTTTAGAAGAAACTCTTTTTGTCATTGTCATTTGAGGGTAAACTTAAAAGAATTTTAATAAATAAAAAATCAAATGGTAAATTAAGAAATCACAAATACAGTCTTAATATAAAAGTTACACAGAGGTTTGCCATCAGAATGCGTGTTATAACTGCTAATAAACTATTGGCTATGGAATTAAATGCTCGTGTGCAAATAATTTTTGCATTGTTTTATTTTATCAACATTTAACAAAATTTTTAAAAATAAATAAATATTGCAACAAAAGAATTCGAAATTAATATGTTTAAAAGATTTAATTTAGAAGAATCAGAACACAATAAAAATTTAGAAATTCAATTTAAAAGGCATAAGTCTGTTCACAAAACATTATTCAAAGAATAATGACACTTGTTTTAGTATATTTTGAGAAATTAATCAGGTCCGTCTTCTCAACTCTGAAAGAATCGGGATGAAGTTTACAAAACAATAGTTTTATAACAGATCTAAAATAATAAAATTGCTTAGAGAACTGATCAAAATGTAATTTACAGAACAATAGTTTCATGGCAGATCTAAAAAATTATGTTTAAAAAAATGTTCCTGATTATTTCTTTGTAAAGGTGAATGTGATCGATTATTGTAATAGGCTAATCTGTAAGATTTGAGTTTTTTGATGGCATTATTCTTCGTCTTGCAAAATTACATATCCACTTCTGGATCAAAGACTTATAAATATCGAGTTTAAAATAAAATTTTTATTGGACAAAATAACCCCTGATTTTTAAGGAGAAAATATAAGAAAAATAATTATGACCCTTTTATGGATAAAGGAACAGACCCTAAATTGTTATTTGCCATCTTTGCACTTATTAGCATCGCAGCAATGTGTTTTCTCTTGCCAAAGTATTACAAATTGAAAAAACCCCAGAACAATCTTAAAAAGTTCTCCAGTGATTTGCTGGATGCACTGGAAAATAAAGAAAATCTGAACACTCTGAAAATTCAGCTTAAGGGAGAGAAAGATATGATAAAACTATACAATCACACAGATTTCTTAGCTATTTATGAAACTGAGTTTTTCAGGAAATGGATCAAAAACATCGAGAATACAGTCATACCATCTAAAAAAATGTATGGCTTTTGCTCCATTCTCACTACTAACTATGAACAAATAAGACAAGAGATAATACAAGAAACCTTTATTTACCTTACAGAGCACGCATTCCTGAACATACCTGGAGTATGTCCAAGAGATAAGCTTCATGAGATTATGACACACTTCCAATCAGTCTTTATAAAGAACGAAACTGCAAAAGACTTAAATCAGGCCGACCTTTGGGAAGTCGTTAGATTTATGGATTTGTATTCACTATACTTTCTATTTATTGAGAATCCAAGGCTTGCAATGACATATAATTTCAAACAATTTTGTTATTTTGAAGAGGCTGAACCCAGCAAAAGCATTTTACAATCTGAAATACCTTAAATACTTGTTGTATTTAGATTACACCTATCTAAATTAAAGTTTTTTCTGTGCTAAAATTTTCAAAAATTTTTTATTGATTCCAGCAAGTAAAGAAATTTCTAAAATACAAGGCAAAAGAATTTTACTCATCAAGAAACAAACAATAAACAAGTTTCTGAGTGATAAATCAGCTGTGCTAAAAAAGGCCTAGATGCAAAAAATTGAAGTTTGTGTCTTGCTTTAGAAGATTGCAGAAATCCTCAAGATTGTAGCTCACATCATTTTCAGCATCCTCCAGACTGACGTAATACAATATTATTAAGCCAACAAAATTTGTAAGGTAGTATACCTCAGCAAAAGAGCAATTCCCAATATGTCTTTTACCCAACAAAATGTGCCTGGAATTCATAATTATTTCGGCTAACTGAAATGCAGGAAAACAGCCCTGAAACCTCATGTTTAGAGAGTCAATAAACGATGTCTTGGACATTTCTCTTCTTATCGACTCATAATACCTAACCAGAACGACACAGTATCCATACAAGTTATAATTAGGAGTATGAATTTTTCGAATGTCAAAAATTTTTCTTCTGAAAAATTTGGTCTTTCTGATTTTTTTGAAATCAGAATGCAAAACCAAAGGCACTGTGTTATGGAACAAACAATATTTGCACGTGTTCGTATGTAATTTTTTGCTTTTTATCACCTTTGCAATCTCAATAGCAAATATTTGCAAGTCGATCATGGCCTTGATACAGCCATTTTTTTGTGTTTTGTTCCAAACTAGTACTGTTAAAAAGACCGTTAGCAATATCAGGGAGGCAAAAATACTAATCTCGTTGTACATTCGAGGGTTCGAATTTCACTGAATAAAAACATAATTTACCTTAATTGCATTTGAACTCACAATCAGTCATCTTTGGAGTGTTATATACAACACAACTAAAAGCAAAGCAGGATTCAATCTGTTGGCAACGTTAGAGCTATGCTTTTATTAAATTCATAGCTTATGACGGGATTGATAGAAAATCTAGAAATCAAATGGAAAAGAAGAACAAAAAGCAATCTAGAGATAATTGTAAACATGCTCAATAGTAAATAAATCTATCAATTATTATCCATCAATTTTGTACTTAATTAAAATTCACGTATTTTTGTGTCAATTACATCACTACCGGGCTGCACAGAATAATTGTAAAGTTCCAAATTAAAAATGAAAATTTGCCAATTTAAAAGCTGTATTGGCGTGTAGAGAACGTAAAATAACAAATAAAATTGGCCCATTAAATGGGTAGAAAGTGTAAAGATTACCAAGTTCTAGAAAATTCTGACGAAGTAGATGACGATTACGCACATAAAGCTGTTTCTCCAAAAGACACAAAAGATAGAGTCACAATGCCTACAGAGGATGTAAACAGCTACAACAAAACATCAAGCATATTAGTTGAAAGTGCGAATGAAAACAAGGAAGAGAAGATTGATGATGACGAAGAAAAAATCAAGAAAAAAGAAAGTTCTGTTGACAAGGTTGAATACTCGAGAAGTATGTTGAAGAGTTTGAATCGTTTATCTGAAGAATATTATAGAGACTTGTTAGCACCTGAAAAATCAAAAATATCACCTTTCAGGCTCATAAAATACTCTTATCCTGTATTAAACAGAGTGTTTTCTAGCACAGACATCACTAGAAAAAGCGTTGGCAAAGGAGACATTGGCATTTATCACAACAAAAAAATTAATATTTCGGATTTTTTCAAAACTGAAATTTTTATCGGCCTGAATTTACATTCTTTCATTAGCTGTATGGATGCGAATTGCAAAATGACTGTTCTGGGCTTGAAAACGTCACTTGGGCCATTTGATATTTTTGAAGTCAGGCAAGGCCCTTCCAAAATTGTGATTCTCGACCAAAACTTGAGAGTAATCAAAAAAATGGATTTTAACTTTGGAGATGTTGTGAGTCTGAAGATTGTTGAAAATTCTTTGGTTGTCTTGTTTGGGAATGGAAATTTGATTGAATTTGCTGATTTGGATGAAAACAAACCCGATTTTGAATATCTTGGTCCAGAAAAAATTGTTGCTTTTGATGCTCGAGACAATGAGATAATCTTTACAAACGGCACCACTATTTTTAGTTCATCAAACAAGAAGATTAACTTTGAAGAGCTTGTTGTAGGCTTGGCTGTGGGAACAGGAAAGATTTATCTTTTGAGTGTCACAGGAAAAATTTACACGCTAAGTTTTGATTTTCAAAAAATCACAGAGTTGCACCTCAAACAAAGATTCAGAAAAATAGAGTTTCTTGACAACATGCTGATAGCCACAGAAGATTCAGAAAACGCATCAGCAGTTTTCATCGACAAAGCCAATTTGAATGTTTTTACAACCTACTTTTTAGCTGGATACAATGGAGTTTTTCGCTGTTTTAAAAACTACAGGACAAGCAAGAGATCAAAAGAAGTGTTTCAAATATTTAAGAGCGATAATGTCGTGCACTTTTTGGACAATGAAAATAGTTTTGATCCGTTCCAGAGAAGTTATATACCCAATATAAAAACATTTGCCGATCATTTTCTGTTTACAACGGACTACGGTCTAATAATGAAAATTTTTTACATTTAGGGATCACATTTAACGACACCAATTAATAGAATAAAACTGAGTTTACACTGAAGTTTAAATATCGACTAAAAATTTATTATGATTTATTATTTTTTTAAATCCTCAAAGACGACCAGTGAGTCCATAAGCTGAACATCGTTTGTAAATTTAGTCAGATGCCTGCTTTCAGGAGGAATGCTTGTTTCTTGAACCTTGGCTATGGCCTTTGGAAATATTATTTCAGTTAGGAACAAATAGATCGAAATCATCAGTGCAGATTGAACTGATGTGATTATATTGAGATTCATTCTACTTAATTGGAAGGGCAAATCCATAAGGTTTATTCCATACCTTATGATGCCGTACGACATGACAGTCAGTGCAAACAAGCCCACGTCAGTCTGGGACTTGAATGATGCAGCACTATTCTTTGATTTGATAATCAGCAGAAACAATGCAGCAAACGTAAGTTCAACGTTAGAGAATATTAGTATGAAGAAAAGTGTGAGCCTTTCGTTTAGATAAGGATTAAGATATCCTGAATAAAACACAATTGGCACTCTAAAAATGGCCCAAAGCTTGCAGAATGAAGAGATAGATGAATTATATGCGATGAGAGAGGAGTCTGACGCATGTGTATCGGCCAGGTCCGAGCTATCGGGCACAAGCAAGGATATTCCTAGAAAAATACAAGATGCAAATAGAAACTGCGATATTTTCAAAGAGTAGATCATTAAAGTAACAAGATCGAGAGAATAGTTTTTGAAATCAATTATGTGGGTATGATTTAGTCTTTCCTTAATCTCTAATTCTATTTTGTTAATGTCGAATTGCGTGCTTAGGAAATTAAACGTTAAGTTGTAGATTAAAGCAGCCACAATTGCAACCTTGAGAAGCATGCCACAGAATGAGTTAAACCTACCTTTAAGGAACCCTAAGGTGGCTGTGGAGCTAGTATAGCTTCTAGAAAAGATGTAAAGCGTGGTAAGAACCAGGAATATTGTAGTGTTTGCATTAATTATTTCAGCAGTATTTTTGTCAGGGACATTGTTCTCCATTGCTTGTATATTTGTATTTTGTTTTATATAATTTGGGTGTTTCAAAATCCTAATTGTTTCAGAGTTGGGAAATATTTGTGCTGAAGTGGCTAACTTATCTGATTTTGTCAGTAAAAAACCTTTATCATCTTTAAATTGTTGTTGTAAATTTTATTATTTTACCTTACACAGAAGACAATTTCATCATCTTTCAAAAATATTGCTGTTCCCAGGAGAAGCTCAAAACATCTCAACTTTTGGGATAATCTTCGTTGCTAGCTTTAGATTTCAGTTAATAAACTTATGATTAAAAATGTAAATATTGATCTCAAGACTCTTTAGCAACAAAAACTTTGCCTTAGGCAGGAATAAGTTTATTAAAGCGGCATTTTATAACTATTTTATTTTTGCAGATATTTGTTGTTGATGTTGTTGTCATTCAGATTTTTAATATTCAAAACAATCATTGTTTCAGAGAAAAAGATAATATTTTCATCAAATAAACAAAAAATAATATGGAAGGCAACGCAATCATAAAACTAACAGATAGCTTTGAATTTCAAGGAAAATACTCTAACTACACAGTTTTGTTCCTTGATACCCATATAAACATAGCAGATGAATCTACCAGCAAGGATATTGATTATTCGGAAGTATCAAAAATCAAATATACTGAAAAATCTATTAAGCTTATATTGAGAAGCCCTCCAGATAAGATCAAAATCCAATGCTCGGCTAGCGACATCAAGCAGATTAAGACGCTTTTCAAGTCAATTTCAACCGGGTCTTCGAGAGATTGGGAAGCTAGTTCTCACGTTGAATTTGGCAATTTAAAGTTTTTTGTCATCATCAATTCCAATAACTACCAAGAATTAAAAACTAAGATTATTCAGAAGATTGCCAGGTTTTTTTATCCAGCTTGTGCCCACGACCAGATCTTCTACGACAAGTTTAAGAAGTTCAAAATTAGTATTAAGATGGCAGAGACCGACAACATTGAGATAGAAAATACAGAAGATCTGGAGGCTGTTCTGAGATATTTTAATGGCAGACTAGACATATCAATATTGCCACCTAAGGAATAAAAATGATTGGGTTATCGACTATTTTAAAACTACAAGATTGGTGGAGTCAGGACCACCAAGAAAAAAGTCAAAAACTAGTCAGTTAGTCTAAAATGGTAATAAATGCATTCTTAAAGCTTTATTTTTACGGCATGCTAACCCTTCTCAAAATTAGTGGTCAAAACACACCAGAAGTAGAATCTGATGCTGGATTGCTATTTGAAAAACTAAAATTGGTACTGGATGAAGAAAGTAAATATCAAATTTCATCTGGCAACTGACTACTATTTTTGACTGTTGAAATCTTGATTTTAGAAAGAATTTGCTGATCTTGAAAGTCAGTTGAAAAACATAAACGGCTATTTTATTCCTAAGATTGCCTTTAATTATGAATAAAAATTTGCCATACAATTTATCTGAGTTAGACCAGTGTCCAAATTCTGGCTGCTTAAAGTTCTTCTTATTTACCTTTTTTAAAAATAATTGAAAAATTACCCATGGCTATTAAAACTTTTTTCGATGTTACGGCCGATGGCCAAGAATTGGGAAGAATAGTTTTCTCGTTGGACGATGCCACTACCCCCAAAACGGCTGAAAACTTCAGGGCTTTGTGCACAATGGAAAAAGGATTTGGATACAAGGACTGCACGTTCCACAGGGTTATTCCTAATTTCATGCTGCAAGGCGGTGACTTTACTAACCATAATGGAACTGGTGGAAAGTCTATTTATGGAGAAAAATTTAAGGATGAGAATTTCAAGCTGGTGCACGACAAACCTTTCCTATTGAGCATGGCCAATGCAGGAAAGGATACGAATGGCTCTCAGTTTTTTATTACAACTGTTCCTTGCAGCTGGCTGGACGGCAAACATGTTGTTTTTGGCAGCGTTATTGAGGGAACTGATATTGTTAAGAAGATCGAAGCATTGGGCTCGAACAGCGGAAAACCGTCCAAAAAAATAGTTATTTCCAACTGTGGACAACTTTAATAAATATTATGGCAGTTTGAATTATTGGTCTTTGTTTGTGACTTGATCTAAAATTGTGTTTGCTGCCTGAAAAATTTTGTTAAAAATGAAAATTGTTAATAAAAAATATTTTAATCCTTAGGCTGAGAGAGAAGACATGAATTGTATTTTATCATCACTCGTAAGCTTTAGCATTGGAAGACAAGTGGCAATCTCTAGATCAGATCCCTTTATAACGTTGATTTTGACAAAATTTTCATTTCCTAAGAAATTAATGAGCCAAGCAAGCCTGTTGCCGTACATATAGATGCATTCATTTGAATACCTTAGCCCTATTGCATATTCGCAATCTTGTTTATTCTCATACTTCAGTATTCCTCTGTTATTTGTGCATGTATTTTCTGGAAAACAGACGCATGTTTTGTATTTAGAATAGTCAAAATTGGTAATGCCAAAGACCTTTTCTATGACTTTCCTGTCGAACTCAGTGACAGAATTACAAAATACTACACCTTTGGGTTTCGTCTTTGATTCAAGTTTAATTTTTATGAGAAAGCCAACAGTAGGAAATCCTAACAGATACAAAATGTAAATAGGCAGTCTGAAGGCAGCAAGGATAACCGTTTTTATGGTAAGTTTTTTGTAAGTTGGTGCCAAAAATGGATTTATTCCTGTCAGTGGGTCTCTGAAGTTCGAAAACTTTTCCATAGGACTAATTAGAAAACTTTTAAATAAATCCAGCACAGCCTCTTTGAAAACTCTAGATTATCTGAGTGCAATCAAGGTTATAGTTCTAAACCTTATTGCTTTATGTGTTGTGGTGCTAAAAATGAGTTAAATAGTAATGTTAAAATAATGATTGGATTTTTAAATCAATAATTTGATAGCACAAAATAAAGTTTGAGATTGTGTAGCTCTATTACAAGGTTGCAATACAACTTTGACAGAAAAACTTGTTAGTTTAGCCAATATTAAAAATAAGTAAAAATTGCTAATCTAGCTGTTTTCTCATTATAATTTATAAGATATTTAATTTCTTTGTCATTGTGAACTTCTAACTTCAAGGTTGAATTTGTTTGTTTCTGATAAAATTATGTAAACAAAATACTTTAGTTCAAATAACAAATAAGACATGTTTGTGATTGGGCATAGCATATTTCTGTTTCAAGTTGGTTAAATCATTAAATTTCTATGTTTTCCTCCCAATCAAAAGTTGTTTCAAAAATTTTGCCAATCTTGATTCCTTAAAAATGTTTTTTCACGAGTTGACCATGGATAGCGATCTTTGCAAGCTAAAAGACCTAGACGATGAATCAATGATTACAGCATTGAGAAGGAGATACTCTTCATCTCAGATCTATACAAACTGTGGCCTTCTGTTGATCTCAATAAACCCTTACAAGGATATAGAGAATTACAATTCAAAACTAGCGTCTTGCTACAAAAATAAAATAAAACATCCAGAACCACACGTGTATTCTGTTGTTGAGAGTTGTATCCAGGAAGAGCCAATTTACGGAGAAAGTACGATAATCATAGGCGGAGAAAGTGGATCAGGCAAAACTGAATGTGCAAGAACGATTCTGAAATATCTGAATATTGGGTCAATGGGCAACATAGATCTTATTTTGGAAAGCTTTGGGAATTGCAAAACAAAGTACAATGACAACAGCAGCAGATTTGGGAAATTAATAAGAATCACCGACAATAAAGCCAGCATTAACATTTTTCTTCTTGAAAAAACCAGAGTTACAGGATACAAAGAGAACGAAAGAAACTTTCATATTTTTTATTACATTTTGGCCGCGAAAAACATTTCGTTGACAAATGACTTTATCAATTTTGATGTCAAAATGGGTGTCAGGGACCTTCATGACAATGCTTCTGTGAAAGGGTCGTTTTCTGGCGAGGCTTCTAAGAAAATCAAAGACAGGCCTCTTGATCTTACGTTCTCAAATATTGTGTCCATGGTAAAAACTTACCAAGAAATAAGAAAGTCCTTTGAAATTATCGGAATAGACTTTTCATTTGTAGAAAATGTGCTTTTAGGGATACTTTACATTGGATCTATAGAGATCAAAAACAATGCTGTTGTGAAAAGTTCCTATTTTGAGAAGGCTTTGGAGCTTTTGATGCTTGAAGAGAGCGATGTTGAAAACTTTTTGCTGAGAAAAATCTTAAAAATAAACAAAGAGGAAATCAGAAAACCTTATTCTCAAAATGAAAGCTTAGTGATGCGAAACTCGCTTGCAAGGCAAATATACATGCAGCTTTTCAATTACATTGTGTTTCGAGTCAATAGATACTTGTCTGGAATCAGCACAGAAACCAAAAATTTGAATATTTTGGACATTTTTGGATTTGAAAACTTTGAGCAAAACGGGCTAGATCAGTTCTGTATAAATTGGTGCAACGAAAAGCTACATGATTTGTATGTAAGAGAGACATTTGAATTTCAGAAAGACACTCTGATTTCAGAAGACATCTGTGACAAGAAGATAGTTGATGAAATTCGTGATAAATGTAACATGAGACCCTCTTCACTCAGTACTATAGAAAAAGACGTTGGGCTAGCAGATCTTATTTTAGAAGAATCTTTCATAAATGGCGATGCAAAAAACTTAGGGCAAAAGATCAAAAATGTTTTGAGCTTAAAGATTACGCCTAACAATAAGTTGATATTCGAGCATTTTAATGGCGAGGTAGAGTATGATTTAGATGATTTTCTGATGAAAAACAAGGAGAAATGCATTTTGTCTCCACACATTCTGATGAAATTAGACAAGGAGATAGACAGACAATTTCTAGCTTCTAAACACATGAGTGAAAAAGAAGCATCAGAGAAGCTAAAATTTTCTCAAGATTCTAGAGATCACTCATCACAAAGCGAAAATTTTACCTCAAAGACATTTGATAATTTAAAAAACGAGAGACCATTTAAGCAGAATTCTAAGGATGACACCACAGAATCATTCACACTTAGAAACGGCGACAATGTTATTGGGCATTTTAAAGAAAATTTGGACTATTTATTTGCTATAATAAAAAAAACCAGAATCAAATACATAAAATGTATAAAGCCAAATAATATGAAGCTTCCGATGCAATTTGACAAAGATATTGTCTATTCGCAATTGAAGTCTTCTGGTGTCCTAGACTCTATCTGTCTGAGCAGGTTTTTATATCCTCATTCTTTTGAGATCGAAGACTTCTCAGCAAAATATCCTTTCTATGATTTCAGCAAAACAAACCTTGTAATCAAAGGCAAAACGAAGGTATTCTTGAATAACGATGCTTTGAATGAGTTAGAACTGAAAAAGACGCATTTCGTGACTGAGCTTGCAAATAACATTAAGCTTTTCTGTAAAATCTGCGCACAAAAGCTCAGGAGCACAAAAAAGAGAGATAGAGGGAAAAAATATCTAAATGTTTTTAAAAGCAGCTCGATGGCCAAGAAGATCAGAGCTGCCAATAAGACGGGGAAAAGCAAGCATTTAGAAGGTGGCGATCAAGTTCATTCTCAAAATCTTTGCAAGAATGAGACATTAAAAAACGGCTTGAAATATTCTGAACCAAACAATACAGAATGTAATTCTTCAGGATCAACTGCATTGCAGACCAAGTTAGATAATGTTAAATTGCCGTCTGCTGATCATAACGCAGATGACAACAGTATTGGTTCAAAAACCGATGTTAAGGGCGATAGCCCAGCAGAAAATGGAGAAAAGAAATCAGAAGTAAAAGCAGAGACTGGCAATAAACTGGACAAAAAAGCGATATTTAAAAGGTTGGCAAAAATGAAGTCCTGCATAGACAAATACATCAAAAAGACGATTTATGAGACATCTACCAAAGAAATTGAGAACAAGATCAAGGACCTCTCTTTTAAAACCGAAACAGGCATACTCATGGAAAAACACAGGGTAGAATCGAATAAAGCTGAGCCGGCAGAGACTAGCCATGAATCATATAAATTGAAAAAGCTAAAGAAGGATCGAAGATTGTATTTTAGTTTGGTGAACAAACTTAAAAACGAGATGATTGCAGATATTTCGAGGGTTGATAAGTTTAACAAGGAGTCTTCGAGAAGAGAAAACGAAAAAGAGGCGGAACTGGTAAAGATAGAAAACCAGATGCTTAAAGAGATTATAAACAGTTTGAAAGATGAGCTTGATCTGGTCAAGTCTTCGATTACGTCTAAAAATACAAATAATGAGATGTTTTTGGATAGATTGGGTGATGAAAAGTCAGAGGCAAAAATGATTAAATCCGAGTTTTTGAAGAGCAACAAAAACTACAAGAGCTTTGTAGGAGACGGGAGAAAAACTTCAGTTTATAATGTTTTTGGCTTTTTGATGCATGCCTATATAGAAAATTCTCCTCTTTATTCAACCACAGTATATTCGAAAAATGAAATTCTGAGTCTTGCCCATACGATCTATGATATTTTATTTCTGATCGATCAAAATGAGATAGAAGCTAATTTTAAGATATGCATAGATGAAATCGATAAAAGATTGTTGGACTTCCAAGAGAACATCTCCAAGGCAACATTCATTTTGAGCAACCTCATTGAGCTAAGGTCTCTGTTCCAAGAGAGATATAACCAAATGAAAGTGCAAGAAAAAAGTGCAATTTTTAAGGGAGGAAATGGCAATGTGGAATCTCAAGTTTTTAAAAATTATGAATTTATTTTAAAAGAACTAGAAATATCCATAAAAAATCTTTTTGAGCAGATTTGCACACTGCAGAAAGAAGGCATCTCAGATCTTCTGCCTTTTTCTGTTTTAGAACATCAAAAGATACAAGATTTCAAGACCAAACCCAAATTTAAGCTTTTTGCACCGCCAACAATTTCCAGTCTTGTGGAGCATCTTGAGTACTTCTACGATCTATCTTTGTATTTTTATCTTCCCAGCAGCTTTGTTTTAAGCAGCACGTCATATGTTCTCTCTCACATTGATCAGATATGTTTTAATTCACTGCTGATCAGGAAAAAATTTCTAACATTCGAAAAATGCTACCAAATAAAGTATAATTTGGCTGAACTGGAGAAGTTTTGTTTCAATATAGGATTTAGAGATGGATTTATGAATCTTCTCAATATTTCTGAAGCCATAAATGTGTCGTGTGCCATAGCCAGGATCGATGCTGGAATGTGTGACAAGGCTGATCCCGAAAACAAGTCTGCCAACCTGCCTGAAGAGCAAAGTTTGAATGAAATATTGGACAGCACATTCTTAAATGCACCACAGATCAATTCTCTTTGTTTACTATTCGAGAAGGCTATTTTGAAAAAATTGCCGAACGACAAAAGTCTAAAAAAATTTATAGATGAACCTTGTGTTGTTTTTCCAAAGTTAAACAAATTAAAGCCTGTTGCATGCCTTGAGAATCCTAGCTACTTGCCATCAAAGTGCATTTCCAACATTTATAAATGCATAGAATGAAAATGGTTTAATGGCAAAAGAGCTCATCTGTGAATTATAGGTTCTTTTATAAATCAGAAAACTATTTGTTGCACGTAATAAAGGCTACTAAGGATTTCCCATGACTTGAGACTCGTCTACAAGTTTTGTATACTTTAAAAATTAAATAAATAAACGACTTTTTAAATCAAACTTTAGTTGAGCTATTTCAGTTTAGAACAGATGAACAGCCTTGTAAAAATTGAAACCAACATTTTTTAGGGTAAAATCGCTTAACACAAAATAAATCCAAAACACTTTATTAATAAAGCAAATCCTTGTCAAAATGTATGATGGATGGAATATCATTGCCAAGCCAAATCTTGATTTCTTTATCAGCTGCTTCTGCAGAATCAGAGCCATGGATAATGTTTTTATCTATTGACATAGCATATTCCGATCTAATAGTTCCAATGGCAGCCTTATCACAATCAGTGGCCCCCATAAGATCTCTCACTCTCTTGACAGCATTCTTGCCTTCCCAAATCATGCAAACAACTTGCCCACTCATCATAAACTCAACAAAGTCTTTGAAAAAGGGCTTTTCCGCATGGGCTTCATAATGCTTAGACAATATCTCACGTGTTGGGATGCAGACCTTAGACTGGACAAAGTAAAGCCCTTTCTTTTCCAACTTGGAAATTATCTCACCCACAAGTCGTCTTTTGACACCGTCTGGCTTTATAAGAATAAAAGTTTTTTCCATAGATGGGTATTTTATGAAAGTTTTAAAAATTATTGTTTGGCAGCATAAATAGCCTTTGCTGGCTGTCTTCAATTTGCTTGCTTACTCTGCAAATTCAGAATAAAAACACATTCTGCCTGCTGCCCCTCAATGCCAGGTTCAAATATGTTTCAAAAACAAGATAAGAACTTCTTATTTGTTTTTTGCTATTGCTCACTGTATTTTCTTTCCTATTTTCATTTGATCTGCTGAAACAATCATGTTTTATAAACACAAGTTTCACAATTTCATTGAAATTTGCAATCCCCTAGTATGAGCATGGAACCAATAAAATCAATTGCCGACTCAATTCCTTTTTTGAAAGAGGCATCTGCAAAGTCAAAGATCGGGTCTGAGTATTTGTTCTTGCTGATTTGTTTTATATGCTACTTGGTCATCCAGCGCACAATGTTTGGCGGCCTTTTTTCCACAATTCTTTCTCTTTATATTCCTATTAGAGATTCAATCTTAGCTGTGAGATCTCCCAACCCAAGAACGAACGAGTTGAAGAAGCTTGTGGTTGTTTTTATAGGCCTGAGCATTTTTTCTGTGCTTGAAAACTGTGGAATAAGAAAGATACTGCCTTTGTTTTCTGTCCTGAAAATAATTGTTCTCTACTGGATCTGCATAAAAGAAGAGAATGCGAATGTTGTGATTGACCTGTTTCTTCGTAAAATACCTAACGAATGGCTGCGGTATGGCGACAGCATTCAAGATGCCGTCAAGGCTGCAGCCAAGTCGGTTCCAAAAGTTGACATAAAGAAGAATTCAGTTGAAATAAAAGCAGATTAAATTCATTCGTTAAGATTTTAAATATAAAATAAACTAGAATCATCTTTTTTGCTTTTTATTATATATTTTATTATATTTTTAATGGCTTTCAGCAAAATCTTATAAAATCACAACTTTACACTAAAAACCTTTTTGATAAATTCAAAATCATACAGAATAAAACAATGCCTATTAGAACCTTGTCTTATTGCTAAATTTGTTTATTCCTGTTTAGGGAGTTTACAGCAGAATAAAACATCTTAAATAAACAATAGTCATAAATGAGCTGCACTTTGATTAAACTGCAATTTTGTCTGCATTAAAACCAATCTGTTTATTTAAGAGATTATTCTGTTTAAACACTAGTTTTTACAAGTTGTTAATGGCATCACAATTTAATTACAGCTTATTGTTTCATAAGCAAGCGACTGATCAATTTCATCAATAAAACTCTCTTTGTTCTTAGACACAACTCCAAAAAACTTATCAGCCACAACCAAAGACTCCTCCTTAAAGCTCGTAATAAAGTACTGAGCAGTGCTTTTGCCGATAATTTGATACAGCTTATCACAGAAAGCTTTGTCAAGGTTTGCATCGATTTCATCAAACACATAAAACGGTGACGGATCGTTCTTTTGAACAGCAAATATCAGGCACAAGGCAATAACAGTCTTCTGGCCTCCACTGAGAAGATTTATATCAACCAAATTCCCGTTTGTCATAATTTCTACAGACTTTTTGAGTTCTTTGTTGGAGTTCCTGATATTCTCCTTATCATTTAAATTATGATCCTTCAAAACAAGAACAGAATTGTCTCCTGTTATTTCTCTGTAAAAATAACTGTAATTATCCGATATCATAGAAAATGTAAGGTTCAGAGTATCCTCTTTCTTCTGGTCAAGTGTAGAAATGAACTCCAAAATCTTGGCCTTGGAATTCTTTAAATCCTCCAACCTGTTTCTAAGCTCGACTCTCTGGTCATCGTACAACTCTTTCCTGTTGAATCCTGCAAACTGCTTCAGCTTCGTATTGACCTCTTTCAGTTCTAGGATTAGAGTGTCCTTAGGGCTTTTTGGGAAAATGTTTTGAAAATCCTTCAGTCCCATCTTCTTCATAAGTGTAGACCTCTTGTCGATGAGCATATGTCTCTGCTGAAGTGCAAAATTGGTCTGGACATTAGCATCCGAATAGGAAGCCTTCCCATTATAAATCATCTCAATCAACTTCTTCTCCAGGTTTGTCAACTGCAATAGCTTCTCTTTTGATCTTTCAATCGTCTTCATAGCTTCAATAATCTTGTCCAGATTCTCCTTCTTGTCCAAAGTTCGTTCAAGCTGATTTTGAACAGAAGAAAGCTCAAGTTTCAAAATGGGAATATTTTTAGCAATCTTAAAATGATCAGATTTCAAATAGAAAACATCAGGCAATGAAATTTTTCCAACTTTCATAAACTTGACTTTCATGTCAAGGTACATTTCAACAGCCAAAAGATCATCTAAAATCCTTTTGGAGCTTTCAAAATCACTGTCATCTCCTAAAACATCAGACTTCAAAGTATTTTCAACGTTACTCATTTTGATCGCATCCTCAACTTCTTTTAGATCTCTTTCAACAGCCAATATTCGCTCTTGGCATAGCTTTAAGTCTCTTAAGATAGTGTTCGACTTCTCATATCCACCTGTGATAGCACCGTTCCTATTGCAGATATCACCTTCTGTTGTAACTACATTTACATTGTACTTCTCAGAATATGAAATAGCACTCTTCAAATCAGGGCACACAAAATAGTTTTTACAAACTAGGCTGAGTAAGGGCTTATACTCATCCGAGCACTTGATTTTGTCAGAAAGGCGAACAAGGTTCAAATTAGGCATTTCTTTTGTAGGCTCAGACGGACTGACCCTGCTT
Organism: Ophioninae sp. B BG-2022a; assembly: GCA_030522765.1. NCBI lineage: Eukaryota > Metazoa > Arthropoda > Insecta > Hymenoptera > Ichneumonidae > Ophioninae sp. B BG-2022a. The sequence goes on from JAPYZJ010000126.1 coordinate 52,297, forward strand.
AATGCTACAAACGTCCCAACTCCGTCAATTTCCTTAATCAGCGATGTAGCAACATTTTCATCAGAGACAACTATCCAAAAGAGTGAATTCTTTGTTACTGCTTCGTAAGCTGTCAGGAGATTCTCTGGGACACTAAAAAGACTATAAACAGTGCCGTGAACGCCTTTCCTTCCTTTTATTCGCTCATAAACATTTATAGAATGCTTTCCTAAATACAATATTTTGTTCTCCATACTTTTCTCTTCCTCCCTCAGTTTAATCAGCTCATCTCTAAGCTTCTTCTGCTTAATGAAATATTCCTTTCTTTTTCGAATGCTGTCTTCTGCATATGTTCCCGCTTTTTTAGCACATAAGTTCCCAGACTCAAAAGCACCTATCTTTGCCTTAATATTCTCTTTCTCCCTTTCAAGAATCTTAACTTCCTCTTTATTCTTTCCTAAAGCATTAAAGTACTGGACTGCCTTCAGTTCAATATATTTCTCCCTCTCACTCTTTTCAGCATCTTCAAGATTCTTTAAAAGAGCTTCCTGTCTCTTTTCAAGGTTTCTGATCTTTTCTGTGTACGAGTTGTAGCCCAATTCGTTATTTTGCAGTCCATCAAGAATATTCCTGTCAAACCTCTTTAGAAACCTTTCTTCTTCCTCAATCGAATGCTTCAAATGGTTGATCTCATCCGTGCAGTTCTTCAGCTCAATCTCAATAAAACCCTCATCGTTGTACAATTCCATATTTTCAAGTCCGGTATTACTGGAGTCGTTTGTTTTATCAACCAAGTTTCTTAATAAACCATTTTCGCCCAACGAAATCTCACTATTCTTGCTTATTTTCTCATTCAATTCTATAATCTCGTGTTTCATCAACTCATATTCTTTGTCTAGTTTTTCTTTCAGCAAATTATCGTATTCCAAGACTTTTCGCCTGTAGTCCTCAGTAATCTTCATTTTCATCTCGATCTTTTCAATTAGATCTTCAATCCTCTCCTCCTTCTCTTCATCCAGCATTTTATAAGCTATATCCTTGCTATCCTCATACTTGTCGGCTCCTGCAATTCTTTCAATAAACCTAAATCTTTCGGGCCCTGACATAACAGCTATGTTGTTTACCTTTCCCTGCTCCACAAAGCTCTCTTTTGTAAATCCTGCATTCTCGTAGAGACCTTTCAGCTCTTCTTTAGTTATGCTGCTGCCGTTGAGAGAATATTCAACTTTATGCATAGAATGCGTAAACTTTATTGTAAATGAGTTCGGAAGCAGAAATCTTTTATCAGAATTGTCAATCTCTACAATTATTGTTGTAGGCTCCTCATTTCCATTGAACCCAACAATTCCATACTCATCAATAGAAGCTTCTGGGTTAAAAATGACAGATAATGCAGCTAGGATATTTGATTTTCCAGAGCCGTTCTTCCCAATGACTACATTTTTGAGCCCTGGTGCTATCCTCTGCAATGTCTTGAAGCTTTTGAAGTTTTCAATTTCGATATTTCTTATCAGCATGAAGAGGCCTCAAGAAAAAAGCTTATATTGTTTTTTAAAATAGGCTTATTATTAGTCTTATTTAGAGTGCTGTCATAAATTATTAGCATCTCTTTGTGCAGTCTTGACCTGTATTGTTTTTATAATGCAATAAATTATATCAATATTATGTAAAGTTTACCTAAGATTTATTTTTTTCGTTTAGTTATTTTTAGTCAAAATCTAAGATTGATATTACAGAAAGAGACTCTAATAATGAGATCAATGATTTTAGAAAGAAAAGCTTCTGGTGTTACTTAATACAGCACAACTCTAACATACGGTAAGCATTGATTTAAGACAAAAGCACCTGACGAGAACTGAATTTTAATTTATGCAAGGAAAAAAAAATTGAAAATTTCATGTCAAGAAGAATCTGTAAACTAAACAAAGACCAGACATATAAATTAGTGTTGGTTGCTATCAGTGATAAGTTACTTGTCTAAGCGAGTCTTAGAGCATAAACATTCTGGATCTTATACTAAGTAGAAAAGTACAATAAATAAGATGTTTTTGTTAATCAGCTCTCATTTAGCCCACATAGACAAATATAAAAGTCTAATACTTAATGTATAAGTGCAATTTTGCTCACAGTAAAAATTTTCAATCTGCCAATACAAAAAATTAATTTTTTTCGAGTATGTAAAAACGTAAATCCTCTTCTAATTATTTATTCATCCCAAATGTGTTTCTATGCCTTTGATTTTATTTTTTAAAGACGTATTCTCGTCTTGTAAAGCTTTGTTCTTACTTTCCAAATCCTCTATTTTGCTATTAAATTCCTTTTTTAGCTCTTCTTGGGCTTCAATTAGCTTGTTCTGTATTATTAAGAATTCATAGTAGCTTTGCTCATCAACTAACTTATTCTCCGCCTTTAGCATCTTTTTAATGCTCTTATCCCTGCCGGCAGCATCCTTATTTCTGTAATATTCTATTTTATAAAAGCTTTTATTAGACGGCACAGCCAATATGCTTAGAATGACACAAGGATCTTGAGAAGGCGAGACCTCGATAGCACGAGTGAATACCTGATGATATGTAGCATCTTTAAGACAGATCAGAGAATCAGTTATGGTTGTAAACACTTTTAGGTCATCAGAGAGCATCATTTCCCATAACTCCTTTAAGGTGCCATCAACTTTGTTGGTAATTTGATGAGTCTCGTTTATTGCATCGCTTTGATTGCCATCCTGACTATCTTCTACTTTAAAATCTTGACTATTGTCCTTTTTAATATCGTCTACTTTATAATCTTGACTATTGCCCTTTTGACTATCTAAAATATTTTCATCACTCATCACATTTACCTCTAATTTAGTTTCTAATCTATCTTTATCTGTGCTGTTACTTTCATTGTGTTCTGGAAAGCTTATTTGATCAAAATACTCAAATAGACCCTTGTCTTCAATAAGACCAAGCAGAATGCTGTATGTTCCCTCCTCTGAAGAGCATTCCATGCTCAAAAAGTACAATATCACTTTGATGACTGTTGACTTCTGTTTGGAAAAATCCAGCAATGAATCATATTCCAGTGTTTTGTAAATATTAAATATTGCTTTTTCTCTGTTCAAGGGGTTTCTGCCGCATATGTCAAATATTTGTGAGACAATCTCACTGTCATCTTCTGTCTTTATAGCGTTTATAGTATATGTTCTACTCCCCAGAGCTTTCAGGTATATTGCGAATCTCAGTCTTTCAGGCAATGAAGTGAGACTCAAAAATAGACAGTCGAGATCAACTTTTGGTTTAGCTAAGAAAAAAGCCCAGAACTGATAGTATTCGTTGCTAGTGACTTTAATGTACCTGCTGGGGGTTCTTTTGATAGTGAGAATTTTTGGACTCTGTTTTTTACCAAAGCTCTTGGTCAGATCTTTGATCCAATTCATAAAAGGAGATACAAATTTATTTAAAAATGTGTTAACGAAGAATTATTAGAAATAGGGGAGTTTATAAGGGGTTTGGATATTGCAAGTTGAAAAGAAGCAGTGAACTGTTAATGCCAAAAGCAGAAGATAATTTTTTATAAAAAAAAATCAAAACCTAAAAAAATCTTTTAATAAATATCTCTTAATCATAACTTCGCTTCAAAAAAAACTAAAAAATAAATTGAAAAAAAAAGAAAAAAAATAAATCTATGTATTTAATTATATGCTTTAAAATCATATTATTATAACTGCTATATGACACATCATTCATAATAAAGTTACAATCTCACTCATTTGGCCACACTTGATAATGCAGAAGGCTTATGCTTTTTTATTATGTCCTCTTCCTGAATCTCGTTAAACTTCACTTCGAATTTAGGATGGCCAAGCTTGCAGTGTGGCCCATTGGGGCAGAAGCCGTTGTAGTAGTCCCAGCAAAGGACTGCCCTGTTGTGCTTATTCTTGCAGTTGGCACCATTTTTGCAAAACCCTCTTTTGTACCAAATGCATTCGCGTGCAGCCGAATCAGGCTTTAGGTGAAGAAACAGACAGTCGTTGTTGTTGCAAACGCCATAAACATTGAAGAAGAAACATTCTGGCATTTTCTTCAGATTGTACTCATGCAGAAACTCACACTTTTCATTCTTTTTGCAAAGTCCTCTCAGCCAGTGCTTGCATACCACAGCAGTAGACAATTTGATATGAATAAGCTTGCAGTTTCTGTTCCTGCACTGATTCTTTTGGTAGTCTGGACAATAAACATCGTTGGTCTCTGACAGCTTAAGCTCGTTCTCTATAAACTCCTCAAAGTCATACTTTCTTTCAGACATGAGTTTTAGGGGTTAAGCATTATTCATTTATTAAATCAATGTGCTTAACTCACTAATAGGAACACAAGTATAACAAACTGAAAAGCAAAATCAAAAAAATAAGGCTATTCATGGCATAATAGGTCTTTAGCAATAAGTGAAGTAAATTATATTGTTAATAAATGACACTTAACTTTTATAATGAATTGTATTTTTCAACTTTAAGGTGCATCAGAATAAATTGATACAAAATCATAAGACTCTAATAGATAAAATAAGAAAGATTGAAATATACAAAAAAAGCCGTTGAAATGTTTTTCAATATCTTTATGCATAAATACAACATACAGCCAACAAGAATAAAAACCTAAAGCTTGCCTAAAGTCATTGGTCCAAAATACATATGATAATTAACTGTTAAATAGCAATTAGCTGATGGCTTATACAAAGTTGTATGATAATACTATCAAAGCAAAATATAGTAGAATATTTATTTCTTTGTGTTTCAAAGCTTATCATAAAGGCTAAGCATACTATTACTCCTCGAAGACTTTCCTTAAGTCTCTTGTGCATCTGTCATAGCATGCAAAGCAAACTGGAATAAAAGAGTCTATCCCACCAATAAACACAGAGTCGCCGTCAATAACAGGACGGAAGGTGCTTCCTTCTGTTTTTATTCTCAAGTTGTGCGTTCCTTTGCTAATTTTCTCGTTTTTATGCTCCTTGCACAACAGGCAAAAATTGGTAATCTGGCGGAATTCATCACAGATCTCCAGCAGTCTTTTGCTGGATTCAAACATGTTTAGCCTGAAGTCATTTAGAAGCCCATAGCACATTACTTCTATGTCATGTTGGATGGACACTTCTCTCAGCTGCTCAATTTGCTTGACTGTAAAAAACTGTATCTCATCCACAATAACATACTTGGCCAGAGAATAGTCTAGGCTAAGAATATCTTGTATCGGGTTTATGAGGTGCGTGACTTTGATTTCCAGTCCTGCTGCAGACCTTACAACGTTGGCCGCGAACCGTGTATCGATGGTAGGCTTGAGTATTTTCACAGAGTTTACGCCTTGTATCTTTTGAAGCTGATGTGCTGTGATTATGAGGTCTATGGTTTTGCCTGAGGCTACTGGGCCAACAAAAAATCTCAGAGAAGCCATGAGCACTTCTACTTTTTTGAATTTATAGTTTTGGCGGGAGAATTTCCCTCCTAAAACAAAGTCAATCAAAGTACAAGGATGATTGCTGGAATAAAAGCATTTATAACGGCAAGGATGGTATATTGGATAAAAGCAATTGTATTTGGTTTCTTAATTCCGATGCCTGATTAGAAATAATCAAACAAATAAAAGACATTTAATTTCATCAGTTATATGTAAATTACTATTAATAAATATTAAGCATGAAATTAAATGTCTACAAGTTATGAAAAAGCAAGGAATAGTCTCAGAAGCATTGAAACTTCAAAAAAGTTCCCGATCGGGGAATCGAACCCCGACCTTCAGAGTGAAAATCTGAAATCCTAACCATTGGACCAATCGGGATGTGAGGAGCAAAGCGTAGGGATATATTTGCTCTTGTCATATTTCACAACATAATTATTGATAAGGTTTTTTAACGCAACTACCCCAATCAAGTTCCTTTATAAACACGTGAACTCACAAAATAGAACAACAGTCAATAAAAAAACACTTTTATTAAAATAAGCAATCGTAATTTGTATGTATATGCCCTTCATCCTGTTTCTATTCTGTGTGTCTTCACAAGCTCTTTAGAAACAGGATGAGAATCGGCTTCACAGAAGTCGAGTATCTCAGCAGACATCAGAGACGGGTAATTTTTAGATACGACAAGCAAAACTTTATAGTGGCAGAGATGCATTTCTCCACAAACCATCCTGTTCAGATACTCTCTGAGAGGCTGTAGATCAATTTTGCAGTTTTTATTTAGCAGATTATGCAGAAGCAGAGGTATCTTATTGTCTTCTCTGTTTATTACAAGCTTTATTATTTCGTCAATGTTTCTAAGCTTGGAAGCCAAAATGGCCTTTCCTATCATTCTGCACTCATTCATAGAAAGTTCATTGGTGGCCAGTATTTCTATGGCCTTGGTTTCCAGCAGTTTGACAAGGGCTCTGAAGTCCTGCTTGCTTAGCGGCTTCTTTGTTTTGAGCTTGCTTCTCAGCTTTTCAAACTCACTGGTTTTAGAGTCTTCCATTGCCGAGATAATTGAATCTGCCAAAGACATGGCAAAAAAAGCTTTAAAAATTTTAAATAAAATTTTAATGTCAAATTAAATCATAAAAACGTTTGACTAGAAATGAGATTTAAGACTAAAAAGTCAAATGCAACTTAAGGTCTTGAACTGAAAAAGTTAAACGTAAAAACAGTTTAAGTTATAAATAATAAATGTCAGAGTAAATTTTTTGTTTTATTTGTATTCATCAAACATCCTCAATAGATTGTATCTCCAAATTGAATTGTTGCAAGCCTTTTCTAACAGAAACAAAAATATCTGAGAACCGTTTTTTCTAATCTAAACTATTTGATTGAAGACCTTAGAATTTCTTGGCCTGATTGGATTTTGTATTAAAAAACAATAAAAAACAGGAAAATCAAAAAAAGAAGAATTACAGTGCTTGCTAGATAGAAAAGCCAGCCCTTGAACTGCTTTGTGTCTGCTCGTGTCAGTCTTCCGATAAGATTCTCTAATCTGGAAATAGAGCTGTTTAATGTTGGAGATACTCCTCTAAGCTTGCTGTTCTGTTTCTCAATCAAGCTATTTAAGTCACTCGCTACATTATTCAAAATTTTTATCTTTCTCTCAAATGCCTTTACTTCGTCTTTCTCATCATCCTTGGAGTATCTTTGGTCATCAAACATTAGGGATTGAAATGTAGCGAAAATAGTTGTATTGGGAAAAATATTACAAAGACAATTTAAATTACGATTTTAGAGTTTACATTGCAGATAAGTGTATTGTTTTATAACACAATGAAATATCTCTTTGAAATTTTCTTTGAAACGTTTTAAGGAAGTATCTCTTTTAAACTCTTTAGAATTTGTTGCAACAAAATAATATTTTAAATAACCTAATATTGCTAAAATTTACTTAGATTTTATTTGGCCAGAATTCCAGCATTCTTTTATCTTCACGGATAGCATTTTATTAAAAACAACTAAAAATTTTCACCCACAAAATGGCCAAGAAAGTTGAAAAAACAGAGGAAGCCCAGCAACAGGCAGGCACAGCCGAGGCAAACGAAGTCTTCATTGGGCGTGTTACCGACATATACAACAAGACTGGTGCTGGTGGTGATGTGACTATCTGCAAAGTCCTGCTAAAGCACAATGGAAAGTCTATTTTAAGATCTGTGCAGGGGCCTGTTGCCGTTGGACACTTGCTTAGCATGTACGAATGCGTTAGAGAATCAAGAAGATCAAGATAAATAAATGTTTAACTCTCTTCCAACTTAGTAATTTTATAGAGACTTTTTTATGAAAACTTGGGTAAATTGAACACGAAAAATGGCTATCAGATTATTTGAATGGTTTTAAGCCAGACATTCTTTAATTATAAAATTTTGCATCACAAATAATACCTTTTGAAGTCCTTCTGATCTTTAAATGTAGAATGACGGTACAAAAACATAAGCAACTCGGGAAATTTGTCGTTAAAATATTCTCCAACTTTCCCTTCAAACTTTTCGAAAAAATCTCTATTTTTAAGCTCTATAAAATGTCTATGGCAGTTTCTGACGAGTCTGATCAAGTCTGTAAGGCTTTTGTAGTCATAGTTTCTTCTGCTGCACAAGTCTGTCAAAATTAAAGGATCTACAAGCTGATCCCAAGAATTGCCAAAGATTTTCTTTTTGTTTTTCTCCAACTTCGGCTTAGTGCTAGGATGAGTCTCAATGAAGTCAGAGGCATCGCAGAGGAAGTCTACGACTTTCGGAAAGTTCCAGAAAAAAGGATGCTGGCTAATTAGAAATTTACTAGAGGCACCGGGCGCCTTTATACAGTGGTATATCAGATCATGCACAACCTGTTCTTTGACCCTGAGCTTGTAAGTGTTGAAAATGATGTTGTATTCAATGTGGGAGATAGAATCTTTGTCTAAAATTCTCTTAAAATATTCCTCACGATCATTGTTGGCAAGCATTGAGATTTGGAAAAGTCTAGCGAAAAATTTTCTAATTTTTTTCTTTACTAACTTTAAAAAGGCAAGATGGATGCCAAGATTGTCTTTAGATAGGCATGCAAATGCATCTTCAGAAGCCTTGATCTCTTTATCAGGATCATTTTGCTCATCTAAATTACTGTCCTTTGAGAAAATCACATTTTGAACAGAATTATCTAGAATATTATTTATAACAGGATCTTTGATGTTATCACAAACAGAATCTTTGATATTATTTACATCATCTCTTAGATCAAAGGGATGAAACCCAGTTAGATAATAGTGAATGACACATCCTAAAGAAAATACGTCATCCTGGATGCTAAGAACTTGACTATCTTCGCCTTGCTTTGGCCCGTCTTTCATTTGGCCAGCTGATTTCCACCCTAAATTATTGAAAATACTCTGTACTCGCACATGGCAAATGTTTTGTGAAGAATAGACGATTCTTAGATTTTCAGGGCAAATCCGAGAATGGCACAGATTTTTTTCGTGAAAGGATTCGACTGTACGTGCAATGTCTCTGACTACAGACTTGAAAGCCCTGAACCTATCTTTCTTGTCACCGTCTCTCATACTAACTAGCCTTTTGTCCCCAAAGTTTAGCTGTAATGTCTTTTCTGTCACCAATACTCGATTGAACATATGAAATCCCTCATAAAACATGTTTACAAGATTTCCATCCTTGATTTCAGGGTAAATTTGAGTGTTCAAAGTCAAAACATCCCGATTTACATGGTAAATCAGTGCGTCTTTCTTGTTAAACTTACCCAAATACATGCTTTCAGGCTTTGAAAGTAATTTTGTATAGGAAATATTCTTAGAAAGATAAAACCACAGTACAAGGGACAGAAATAATACACTGATGGTTATAGTAAGTGTCTTAGCATTGCTGTGGGTGCGAATTCGATAATTGTATGGCTTTAACTGTGACTTATCATTGCAGACCTTAAGCATATAGTTTATACCGTTCTTCTCCTTGAGCATGTATACTGCAGCAATTTTCTTGTCAAAAACCCACAGTTTCCCATTTAAGAATACCCGATATTTAGCATTTTCATCTTCAAGGATCTCAAGCTTCAAAAACACATCGTAAAGATGCAAAATCTGGCTGAACTGGATTGTTCTGGAGGAGTAGTCGTAGAGGTCAAACAGACGAATCTTAATGTCTGCCATAACTACCAAAGTATAGGCATTCTTGCAATAAGTGCTGAAATATCCCTTGATCATTTTAGGAATCTGCTCCTGTGATGCTGAAATGTAAATTTCGTCGATTATTGACGGATGCAAAAGAAGATCTTCAACGTAGATTTTGAAAGAATTCACAAGAAGATAGCCGTCCTTAAGAATTACTTTATCAAGCCTGCTGGCCCTTTTTATTTCTGTGTAAGACTTGCGTCTGCCGTGAGCTTCGGCTGAATCCTCTAAAGTGTTGTTGTAAATTGAGCTATGCATGTGCTTAACGCTATTTTCAGGAACAATTCCACCATTGGTGTTCTGCAGTTTTGTTTGGATTGAAATGCTCTTGTCCCACAACGTGCTACTGGGTGCTTCCTTGCCAATGGCGGAATGCATTTCAGCCTGCTGTCTTGTGCCAAGCACATTTATGCATTGGCTATTTTTATGCATGTCAAATTTATCTTCATTATTTGCATCGATAAAAATGTCTTGTCTTCTTGTAGAGCTGCTAGTTTCACATACTCCATTAAGGTCAAGCTTGAAAGATTCGATATGATCTGTCACAAAATGGAGCATGTTATCTTCTGTGTGTACGATATATGCCTGCTTCTCCTGTAAGCATGCAAAGCTTGCGGCTAGGAAGATAAAAGAAAATATTTTCATGAGGATAAAAATTAAGAAGCATTTTATCAGTTCTTGGAAGAAACAGGTTTGCGGAAAGCTTTAAAATGACATTGTGAAGTTTAGAAGACTTTGTGTTTTTCTTCTGTACAATAACTGGCTTATACATTCGTTTCTCATCTTTGACCTATTTTGTGTTCTATCAGTAAAGAAATCTTGTTTTTTGTATTTTCTATCAGTAAAGAAATCCTGTTTGCAGTTACAGGTTTTATGACTTACAGCTGGATTTGTATTGCATAAGAGCATAGCAGCAATGCTTTCCCTTAGCTTGCTATGCTGTGACTCTAAGAACATGCTAAAAATGCTTCCCTAAATATTCGTTTATGCAAGAAAGTGAAAAGAAAAAAACGTTGGAGGATTTAAAAAGACAAAGAGACGAGCTGGACAAGCTCATAGCCGAGCTAACACAGTCCTCACCCTCTAAAACCAACATTCCCTATGCGCCAGCCTTTTTGAGCAAATACCCATCTCACAACACATCCATAGACTTGCAGACGGTGGATCCTAAAGAACTGCTGCAGATAAGAATATTTGTAAACAAGAAGTGCAATCAAGTTTCAACAGACTTCGAGCATACCATAAATTTAGCCAACGAAATTATTCCATACAAGAATAATCCCGTATTCAGAGAGATTTTCATCAGAAAAGTCTTAGATCAGGGACGGATTCAAATCTCTAGCCATTTGGAATCATACAAACCTTTTTCTTTCCTGCTGTACAATCTCCAGTCCCCAGACATGATGGACATCTACATTAAGCTTCTGATTCTCAAAGAGGGAAACGAGGCAGAGCTGAAAGGAATGTATGCAATCTACTTTGGCTACATAAACTTAAAAGAAGATCTCGACAGCTGCTGGCTGTGGTGCAGCTCTGTCCTGAATGTAAAACCCAATAGAAGCACAGGATATGTTTTTGAGCTGTTTTTGAACATATGTGGAGATCTGCTGCTTGAGAAGATACCAGCCCAGTTCTCTAAAATTATAAAATACATTGACAAATACTTTTTAAAAGAGATAGAAAACCCACCGGTTATGCAGAGGATTTCCACTATTTTGTTGCGTTTTAAACAATGACTGTACATGCTTGTTACATTGATATTTGCAAGTATTAGTAATTTAACTGAACAATTTGCAAGCATTATGATTTGAATGAACAATTTGCAAGCATTATGATTTAACTGAGCAATATGCTAACATATATTGAATATAAGCATAAACCAACAGCTTTTAATTGAACTATTTTAAAAATGAGCATAAAGTTTATGCTTTATAATTGGTAGAATTGCACTTAAGCATGCCCTTATCCTGAACAATAATCATTCTTTAAGATTTGAGATTTTTTGAATACATGAAAATACCTGAATTTTCAAACCCGTTAAGTGGAATAAATTATTTTCTTTAGCTTTCACTCCAGATGTATTAACAGTTTTGTAATCAGATGATAAGATTGAGCCATGCAGTGGCATTAAAAACAATAAATGGAAGCATTTACATCAAAAGACATTTAAAATTATTTTTTAAAAAAGAAATTTATTTTTCAATATTTTCAATTCCCAATGAAACTAAGCATGGATGGTGTGTGGCAAATCACAAAGGACCATACAAAAGTTTTGGAAGCAGCCGAGTCATTTGTTAAGTCTCACGCATATGTCCAAGTGCATATGATTAGCAACAAGTCACACATCAAAGCAAACTTCAATGAGTATTTGCGGGACTTGGTCAAGCTAAAGTTTATTCAGAACTTTGGACAGACGTTCAAGCTGAGCTTGAGTGGGTTTGACTGCCTGGCAATCAATTCTCTGCGCAAGCTGGGGCTAGAGGCAATGGGATCACAGATTGGCATAGGAAAGGAATCAGACATTTACATTGGGAAATTCAAAGGGAAGGACGTAGCCATAAAGGTGCATAGATTGGGCAGATCCAGCTTCATGAAGATAGACGAGAGGAATCTGAAGAACGAAGACAACTGGTTTTTAGCAAACAAAGAAAGTGCCAGAATAGAGGCAGAGTTCCTAAAGCTTTTTAGCTCCAACCTGGTTCCGAAATACTATGCCTGTAACAGGCACATGATAGTAATGGAATATTTGGAGAGGTATGAACCACTTTTTAATGTGACGGTGGAGAATCCTGCAGAGGTGTCAAGGGCAATGCTGGAGTTTCTCAAGATTCTGTGGGAAAAGGGATATGCCCATGGAGACTTCAATGAGTTTAATGTTATGGTGTCTGGTGATAAAATAAAGGTTATTGATTTCCCACAGTGCATACCAGTGACAGACAGCAGAGCATTGTCCTATCTTAAAAGGGACATTGAATGTGTCCACAAGTTTTTCTGGAAGAAGAATTTCCATGTGTGTGATGATTCTATTTTTGCTGACATCTTTGAACAGAATAACATTAAGATTGATGTTCACAGGAGTGGCTATGAAATGAGAATAAATAATAAAATAGAATAAATAATTTATTAGAAGGTTTAAGCTGGTATGTTTCTTTTAACCTAATTTTTTATAATGATTGAAGCTAAATAAATGTTATTAGAAAGAACAAGACCGAATGAAGCTAAATAACTGTAAAATAAAAGATTGGGTAAAGAATTAGACTGACAAACTTGTCTTGTTTATAAGTATTCACAATATTATATAATTTTGAACATTTGCTTTAAAATAAAGAAATTCTTAGCAACACTTTTGAATTTGAAGATAAAACCAGATTTATAAATAGGAAAGCCATTCAAATACCAATTTGCAGATTCATGAAGGAGTAAAACTGTTTGTTTTAACTTTATTCCTAAATTTCTCCAGCAGCTCAAGTGTGTTAGCCAGTTCTGTGTTGTATCTTTCAATCACTTCTGCAGACTTGTCAAGCTCCACAGTAACTTCTGACTCTAGCTTTGCCAACATCTCATCCTGATTTGCCATTTACTGGGTTCAAAAAGATGTTGTTTTATGCATGCTAACAATTGAACTTGTTTGTGAATTTATCAATTTAATAAAATAAAAATGACAGACAAGCATCTTCAGCATTGCTTTTTAGTTTTACTGCTAATTATGCATTATTTATAGATTTTTAAGTTGACTATAGGTTATAAACTAAATAAAACTACCAAAAACTCGTGACAAACGTAGCTTTTCCTGCAAAATGTTTCTCTTCTTTCGTCAAAATTTTATATTTTAAAATTTTTTATACCCACAATGAGCCAAGAAATGCTGGTTAAGTACATACACAATGGCCTCATAGATGCTGAACTGAATGAGTTCTTCAAGAAATATTTCCAGACACAAGTTTATGCTGGCTTGAACATCAGACACAACCAGACACCAATGAAAATATCCATCAAGGTCCTCAATCCCATCGAGGCCATTGGAGACAACAAGTATAAGCTTAAGCAGCTCCAGAACATGATTTCACAGCGATTCGACATTCCTCCTTCTAACCTCGACATTGTTTTTGAGAAGATTCTGGACAAAGGTCTTGAGCCAGCTTATCATGCTGAACAGCTGAGACTGGCTTTTATGCAAAATAAGCCATACAAGAAGGTTATCAATTCTATAATTAGAAGCAGCAGGGCTGCCGGTGCCCAAGGAGTTATGATCAGAGTTGCAGGAAAGTTGAAGGGACAACGAGCCAAGGCCATCAAGTACTTTGATGGACTGCTTATCCAAAGCGGACAGTCTGCAAAAGACTACATAAGAAGCAGTATGTCAGAGGCCAAGTGCAAGCAGGGAGTGATTGGAATACAAGTTTCTGTTATGCTTCCATTTGATCCTGAAGGCATTCGAGGACCAAATACTATGCTTTCAGACAAGATAACCATTATTGAAGCTAAGGCATTTAATTAAATTCACTCTTTTTTACATTATTTTTTAAATTTTGTTCTGCCACAAATAAGTTTATGCAGCATAAGCTTTTTCTGTTCTAGAAACAGGAAAATTTATACAAAAGGCCTTTTAAACAAGTAAGGTTGTAATAATTAAATAGAAAGATTTCTTTAATCACTTGAAACTGTTTCTTTAGAAGGCTTATGAGAGTTATCTTGCTTAACTTCATCGGATGATTCTTGGTCTTGATCGAGACTGTTTTCTTGAGCAATACTCAAATTATCATTGTTTTTTTTGCACATATTATCTTCATAAGCCTTAACATAAATAAAAGAAAGTAGCGAAGATACCAGCGCATAAAATATGAAGCTGAAGAACACCGACAAAATGCAGGCTGATGTATATTCGTGAAAAAAAACATCAACCCATCTGCAAATATAGAAATTCCAGAAGAAAGACGGTGATTCCTCTGAATGATGCGCAATGAAGGACAGAGAATAGAATACAGTTGAGATAAACAAATAAAAAGACCCGATCACTGGTAGCATCCACAATTGTTTCAATGCTAGAGAAAAGGTTGAAAAATAAAAATCAAGAAACCTATTGGACTCATCAAGATCAACAACCTTTTTCGCAAGTTCCGTATTCTCGTTGGTAAATTTACACATGCGTTCTAGGTCTGCAATTTGGTTAACTAGTTTTGCTTTTTCTGCTTCTTCGGCTTCGGAAAGCTTGGCTTTTTTCGTAAGAATTTCCCCGCGTTTTATGCATAAATAAGGAATGAAGAAATCCGTGAAATTCAGCTTAAAATTAGTTAAATACCCAGAAAAGCCTTTTAGAGTCAGACAAAAAGATAAAATGCACCACTTGAACCAGCTTTTAGGTTCATAAAATTCATTTTGAGTGCCAAAGTAAAGGGCAGAGAGAAAAGCAGATATTCGCAGGGCTCCAGAAGCCAGGACATAAATAATTACAAACTCTGCTAAAGTATAAAAGGCAATATGGCACAAAATCGGAAATTCCTGATGAACAGATCTCAGGCTGTGCTCTGTAAAAGCTTCATTTTGCGCTCTCAAATAGAAGCAAGATGCAAATACCCCCTTACAAATATTTAGGTATATCAGAAAAGTCCAGATGAGAAAGAAGCCTACAATAAAACAATTTAAAGAAGAGAGATTCGTAGACATTAAAATGGCACTGCAGCCTGCAAAAACAATGAAGAACTCAAGAGAAAGGTTGCAAAAAACTTCGAACAGCTTGGAAAGATTTCCGTCTAAGATCTTAGAAAAAACATTAGCGCCCAAGTCTTTGCATACCGTATTGATTGGATAGTAAAACCTCCTAACAAAGTAAAATATGGCCAAAATCCCGAGAATCGTAGTGGTCACAAATACCCAGGGAGAGAAACAGGCAAAGAAAATTAAAAAATAGAATGGTAATGTGAGTATGCATGTAATGTAATAACAAGTGATAGCGAATCCCTTTTTATAAAATTTTAGCACAAGCATCATGAAAAGAACCAAAAATGCAAAACCTAAGACGGTATATACGATTGTGGACGAGCTTATAAGATTGAACAATGAGAGAAAGGTATGAAACTTAATGCCAGTGAAGCTCAGCACGTATGTTGCAAGTAGCCAGTAAACAACCAAAAGTTTCTCAGAGTTGTCTTTTGCAAAAATACGAAAACAAATGCCTATTCTATAAAATAGGTAGTAAAGAAGCAGTGAGATCACGATCGGCTTTACTATCCAGCTCATAGAATCTATTATTCTAGAATAGACATCGGTGCCTTTAAATAACATATAAACTTCTTCTTTCGTTTTCAAATCCATAGAAGGACAAAATTTTTTTTCTTATATATTTTGCTAAAAAATTTGCGTCTTGTATTTCTCACTTTATAAAAGCAAAAAATGTAAAATTGTAATTCTAGAATAACTTGATGCAAAATTCAAACTCTAAAATAATTTGATGCAAAGTCGTAATTCTAGAATAATTTAATCAATTTTTAGTTCAACTTTGATAAAAAACAACAAAAAATATTAATTTTATAAAAAATGAAGCATCACGCAGACTACTCTTTGCTCCTCCACCCTAATTAAATGTTCCTTCGATGAAAATACAAGATTGCAAAAGCTTTGAATGCAGCTCTTATCAATTGCAAAAAAATTGTGATAAAAAATATGGAAAATCACAAAATACAAAAGTTTTAACAATACAGTTTCTGACATTTATCACTAAAACTGAAAAGAGTGTTTGTGCAAGATTTTGTTTGTCAAAATATCTCTACTGCTTCTTTTGAAGAGAAATTGTGTGTCACTTTTGACCTAAAACATTCTATAA